>JACJUY010014244.1:0-11617 GCA_014220935.1 Platorchestia sp. MABIK | reverse complement strand
CCCGCACCACTGCACCACACGCCACCTCACCCGCACCACTGCACCACACGTCACATCACCCGCACCACTGCACCACACGCCACATCACACTCCCACTGGAACGCAGGTCTGACACGTCGGGCCATTCCAGCTTAGCGCGAAGATGCTCTCGTTGGGTCACTGACGCTAAATTTTATATTTTGGTCCTCAACCTCCAAGCTGCAAGTATCTCGGTAGAATTAGCGGCATTTTTACACACGCGCGTGCGTCTTGCGTCGATGGTGTCAGTTTATGCGGGATGCCAGCGCAGAACTCGTGACACATTCATACGTCAAGTAATCTCGTAATTTGTCAGAAAGTCCTTCGTATATTCACGGGCCGTCTCATCAGATCGTAGTGCTAAAACAAGTTCCTTAATTCGTATTGTATGGCTAGATTTTCATTTTTAATCAAATCGTTCTTTGTTAAAGCAAATACGAATACTGTTATGACTGCATTTTGTTTTGATATTGACGATAAAAATCAACTAGGAGATGGAACTGCAGAAAATGCTTTGCAAGTTCATGGCTAACAAATTTTCTTTCTTCAATATGCGAAATGTTTCAACCTGAAACGCATTTTTATAAAGTTTCAATTTCTATCGAATGAACGTGTTTATTTTGGAGAGTTGAGATTACGAGCACTGAAAATCATTCAGTGGATCATGAATGTAATTTTGTTGATGAGATCTACATTCGTTTCTAGGAGAACAATCTTTTTTTCTACTTATAGCATTATATGGGTTAACTGAAATAATTATTCATTACATTTTGTCGTTGGGTGTCTCTGCACTCATGTTGCGCTCTCAATTAGTGGGTGTGAAAAGTAATTACGAATGCAAAGGAGCTTGCATTGAGACCAACTCTCTTATTGTGATCTTCTATCTTCTTACTTCAATCAGTGAAATTGAACGTGATCTGTCAATGAGTTCAGTAAAATTTTTCTTTGAACTTTATCAGCAGTCTAGTAAAACAAACACTCGGTTTCAATAAAGTTCTGTCTTATTTAAAGATGCTTTGGCGTCAAGCATGCAATTTTCTTTCTTCTTCAATTTCAGATGTGCGCTTTGAGGGTCAGGGTATGTAGGTTCTACCGTCAGATCCCTTTACGTAGGGGCAGCTGGGCATGCTGGTCGCAATCATCGAGTTGTCCGTTTTTGTGGTTCTCCGCCCCAATCCGGCCACATTACATTAGAGGCTCATGTGAACTGGTTATTTCTATCCATAAATTTGGAATTCTCCATACTTGTCCCTTTAATTTTGACATCAGTGTTTTTGAAATCCTTGCACATTAACAAATTAAAATCTCATCGATAAGCATATCATCAAACTGAATATTCGACGTCTAAGTTCTAGTTGTCTGTTCGAGCTTTTTTCAAATCAAATTATTTTGTGCGGAGAAAAGGAATCGATTTTGTGAGCGAAAGGTTTAAAAAAATTTTTAAAAACAATCTTAAAATTTTGATGAGTTTTAAACCTTCTAATGATTAAGTAACCCTCGGAAAATTGTAAATCGTTAAATTGTGTACATACTCATTTTGCGTAGTGTGTGTTACTTAATTTTTTAAAGTTCCACCTCAACGTTTTCTTGAACTATTAATGGTGCAAGTATTCTCAGTGATTGAATTTGAATAACGACTTCATTTGACTTTTTATTTTCATATTACTGGTCAAAAAATGAGTATAGAGGTCAAAACATCCTGATTAAATCAATTACAATTTTTCCACCTATGCATATATATATTTTCGCAGTTCCTATTCATTGTACTTTTCCTCAGGCACAAATTCATGTGAAAAGAAATACCGTAAGCTCAAAATGGCTTTTAGGAACTATTATTCCATCATCTCCATTGTCAATTTACTTCTTCGTAATAGCAAACTTTGTAGTTCGTTCATTGAACTTCGACTCGTTTGAAGACTGAGTCTCTCCCGAGTCTCATTCTTAATGCCAATAACTAAAACACACTCTTTATCGATACTTTCCAAAGGGTTCATACCAGAGTGATATTCCCTCATTACTGAATTGAAACCTTTTATTTGCAGAGACTCGATCCCGAACGCAGTTAATGTCTCTAATCCACGAAAGAGCTCACGACCTCGCCACAAAGAAGGCAGCTCTCTGTTCACTGATATCAAAACGACAGGTCGGAAAAGGCTTTCAGCTTGATGCTTTTAAAATTTTCCATGAGTGCTGCGATTCTCACTTGTATATCGGACTATTTTTATACCAAATCTTCACAATGAGCGAGTGTTTGAAGAGCTTAGTCTGCTCAAAAATGCGAGTTTGAAGCAAATTATCAGCTTAACATGAAAAAAATTACTCACTAAGATTGTAATGGTTCTTCAATTTTCAATTGAATAAAAACTGGTAATAATTCTACTTGAATGAATTTTCAGCGTTTTACACAGCCCATTTCAGCTTAAAATTTTCGTTTTGCATACACACATGTGGGTACATTTTCAAAAGATATTCTCAAATGATTAAGTTTGTTCGCTTGTGCCATTCGTTCCCTGTTCGGAAATATTCTCATCTAATCCTGCTTAATCAAACTCTTTACAGGCGAAAATTCAGCAAATCAAAACATGTTGGAAATGTAGACGCATTTTTTTAAGTAATTTGGGCATCATTTGAACGAAAAATTCAGCAACAAACTTAAAGTTGAATTTTCTAGCTCTCAACTCGCTGAGTTGAGGCGCCATTCAGCAGTGAAAACTTTTATCTAACGCCGATACCTGAGCACTGTATGACAATTAATTCTGATAAAAGAAGAATTCAAAAGCAAAGCGAATTATCGGGCTCCCCTAAAGGAGTAACATCCGCTGGAAACAAGCAAAGGTGGAGTAATCGTTTTTAATCCAGCTATTGAACAGATATGATTTTTCAGCGATCAATAATTATTCTATCAAAAAATTGTTCCTCTGCATTTTTTACTCCTCAATGATTTCATTCAACATTGCTTACTCTACCTTAATTTTATTAAACATTGTTTTTTCCAAAATGCTCTCATTCAATGATGTCTACTCCATAATGATCTTATTCAATATTATTTACTCTACCTTGATTTTATTAAAAATGATAAACTTCACTATGATTTAATTTAACACTGTTTACTCCACCATGATTTTATTCAATATTTTCAACCCCTACATAATTTTATTTGACATTGTTTACTCCATCATGATTTTTTTCAATATTTCTTACTCGGCCTTTATTTTATTTATAATGGTAAAAATTGTTCAGGGTATTTTATTTATTCTTGATACAAAAGTTCACTTCTTTGATCCCTCATAGCTATCAGAAAATTTAGCGTAATTTTTGAAGTATTAGGGTAAAAGTTTTTTCCTGGTTCCACTTAAGATTGAAATTATTCTTAGGGTATTTTTTGTACTATTTGGGTGGTACTTTTTCACGTGACAATTCCCTGCTAGAAATGGTATGTGTGATAGAAATATGCTACGGTAATTTTGTATGTCCCTAGGGTAATAGTTTTTTCTTGATTCCAAATGAATATTGAAAGTGTGTAGGGTAATTTGTCTTCAATGGGTAATGGTGGGGCAATGGTCGGGCAATCGTCTGGCAATGGTCAGAAAATGGTCGGGCAATGATCGAGCAATGGTGGGGCAAAGGTTGGGCAATTTTGGTGCAATGGTGGGGTAATGGTAGGGCAATGGTCGGGCAATGGTCGGGCAATGGTCAGAAAATGGTCGGGCAATGATCGAGCAATGGTGGGGCAAAGGTTGGGCAATGGTTGGGGTTGGGGATTTAAATAATCTTTGTCTATGATTAAGAGGTCAATATTCGAAACGATCTTTTCATGCGTACGTTTCAACTATAGTACGCCTATACCAAATGACTAGCTCGAAGAAAATAATATTCTACTACGCCAGAAATTTGTGATATTTCCTAGATAAATAATGTTGACACAAGAGAGTCGCCGGAGTCAAGAACAAAAAAATTGTTGTTAAACTTTTATTTCAACAAAAAGATGGACCGACTAACCCTTAGCACGGGACCTCACATTTTGCCCTTGAGAGCACACTCTTTCTGACTCAAATTTAGAGTATAACAGCTCAGCATACGTTAGAGTAGCATCAACCATATGAAAATTTATACGTGAAAATCTGACAGGTGAAATCTTTCTATGCAAAGCGTCAAGTCTGTACAGTTTAAGGTCAAATAAGTTCAATCATAAAAAGTTAGTTCGCCAGCAAACAATAAATCGAAATGCGCACATTGACATTTAGAAGTTCAGCCCCAAGAACTCTTCTTTTAAGCTTATTTTTGGCAGTTGGGTAAAGCAAAATGCTAAACATCGCCTCATAAGGAGGATGTCCGATAGAAGCATGTTAGGAAGCAATCCTGCGTCAGTTACGCAGACACAGAAATGTTGGTCGGGTTTCATCTCCCCTCTCATTCATTTCTGAACAAACGTGAGGGGAGACACCTCTCACTCACCCTCATTGTCATTGAACATTGTCTTCTCCACGAACATGTCATTCAACAATAGGTACTTTAGAAATGTTTAACGCGAAATTTCCTCAGCAGCTCACTCGACTACTCACATCCGTGGTTATCAAGAAATAAATGTGTTCGGGAGGCAGAGTTCCTTCATTCAGAAAGTGCCCGCAAAACGGGCAAATAATTTGAGTTTCATTTCACGCTAATGACGGACTCGCTCCTGCTAATTATCAGGGCAAAACGGGGAGAGCATTTTGAAGTACTCGTCTTTTTTCTCTTATAATATTTTGCAGAACGCCTAGTAAAGTAGCCGCGCTGAAATGGTCTTGAAACGATGTTAGAAATATCAGCACATTTGGGGGTATTAAATTCTCCCGTAGTCTTCACGTTTCCTTGAAGATAATAACTTTTAACAGAAAATAACCCATTCTGTGTACATACATCAACATCCTGCACATAACAGCTACTCTCATTCTGGGGCGGCACACAAAATATGCCCCTTTCTTCATTGCCATAGATGTTTGAAACAATTGTACAACACACGTTTTTCTCATTTATATCAGACAAGAAAGGGATCACAACGTAACTCACCGGTTTTTCAAAAATCCTGACAGCTGTTTTGACTGCTGCGAATTCTATACTTGTTCGTATAAATTGACCCTACTTTTGTCATCCTTCTTTCCCCCCTCATCACACACACGCACGCACGCACACACACACACTGAAAGCCTTCAGCCTTCATTCCGTAATCCAGCTTAAAAATTACCCACATTCAAATTCAGCCACCCTAATTTTCCCTCGCCATTCCATTCATTAGGAAAGACTCTGCCTTCCCCCTCCTTAACTGGAACATCAAGCCTTTAGTTTATTGCGGAGCACACACTGCTAAGCTCTCCAGTCATTTTGCAAACGTTAATAAATTCAGTTCTTTTCTTTTCACTCTGGCTTTACCAATATTAATTGAGCGGAAATGGGGAAATTCCATGTAATGCATGCAGCAGCAAGCAGCACGTGTTCAAGCCATTTCCGCCTCATCTTCACGTGAAAATAGCGAAGTGTCCCTTTCTCACTTTACCCTCGTGGTTGTCTTGGTTGATTGGCAGGGACTGTAATGATAATACGATCGTTTTTCACGGTCGTTGAAAAAAACATAATTGCTGTAATGCAGTTGCGCTCCCTCCTCCCTCACGTTAAACAACAAAAATAAGTCATTACAAAAAGTGACCAAAAGGACGGAATACGTTCAAGTTCTAAAAAATGGCGGATGTCCAATCAGCTTCATAGCTTCATCAAGCTTGTCTTGCTGCGCTTTAAAGTATAAAAATCTCATAGCTTATTAAGGTGATTCACGACCCGACAGTCATGAGTGTGATAGCGTGAAATGAGGTAGAGGTTCGGTGGCGAGTTGTCAAACAACATTTGTCTCAACATAAAACACTGTCTGGTTGTAATATTCAGCTAAAATTTTACTCCAGTATTTGGAAATCATTTTGTAGCATAATATATGGCTAGTACGCGAATTTGGTCTGAAACGAGGTTACAGTAATCTAAACTTACAAAAAATTTGAATCCTTTTTAGAAAACCCTTGTGGTCTAACCTGCATCGCCTTAAATGCTCTCAAACAGAGCTTGCGACGATTGCTTTATTATGGGGAAGAATACATAGAAAGAATTTAATACTGCCATAGAAGCACTCGATTTGTGCCATAGAACTTACGTCGTTCAATAGCACTTCATTTTATAGTCCCTGCTGCAGCAGCGGCGTGAGTGGAGGCAGTTCCTACCCTCAAAGATACTGCCGTACATCACGCGGCCTCGTGACCAGGCCGCTCGAATAAATCGCGTCTCTTCATGTCAATCTCCCAGCACGGCAGACCACCGACTTGCAAGCATCAGCTCTTCAAGCGTTCGGTTTCTAAACACACAGAACCGCGAGGATTAAGTGAGCTCTTTTGCCAAATGAAAGAGCTTAAGTTCATTTTAAACTAACTGTTTCTCAATGCAAGCGGTGAAAGTAAGAGACTAGTTATTGTTATTGAAAAAAACTGGACTTAACCGCTCGTAGTTATGAAATGATGGTAATAATAAATATTATAACTGTGTTAAAAAGTAATAGAACAGAATATATAGAATGACAAAATTGTCTACACAAGAGATGTATTTTTCCTTACCCTGGTAAATAGCACGCATTAACGCTTAAAAATATCATCATCGTTATTTGCAAAAATGTTTAAGTCGAAAAACGAATATCAAACATTAAAATGCTTCATTCTGTTACTCATAAACGAAATGCTCCTTGGCATTCCGCTTTCATTTGTGGTAAAAAGTGAAACAATACGAGGAATAATTATTTGAGAAAAATTCAACTTAATGGAGAAAGTAATCGGGTTTTATCGCAATAAAAAAACTGTGTAAAAATCCTAAATATTCAGACACAGCATTGCGGCAGCACAACACATTTCTTTAGAACTACATCCCTCTGAATAAACCC
Organism: Platorchestia sp. MABIK; assembly: GCA_014220935.1. Taxonomy (NCBI): domain Eukaryota; kingdom Metazoa; phylum Arthropoda; class Malacostraca; order Amphipoda; family Talitridae; genus Platorchestia; species Platorchestia sp. MABIK. The sequence goes on along the minus strand of JACJUY010014244.1, from coordinate 4,650 downwards.
TGAACAAATCTTTCCATCAAACCAGAAGAAAAACCGTTAGAGCTTTGTATACTTCTCTAAATGCGACAGCCACACCGCAGAATGGCAGATATCATGACACAACAGAAAGAGCGTGAGTCGTTCTTCATCGAAACATGAAAGCGAGACGAGTCAATATTTCACTGAGTCCGACACCGCACACACGCTGCCACGGCGCGCAGGAAATACTCAGAGAGTGAGGACTTCTACACCATGGAACGCTCCGTCTCTCCTGTCGTGTTTTGCGCAGCACTTCTCAGTAGCGAGGCAAAACCCGCTCCTCAAACCATGGACGCCGGGTGAGAAAAAGTGCTCTCGTGTTTGAAAATTTACGCTTAGTGTTACACGCAAGAACACGACTGAAATAAGTGTTCAGAAAAGATTCTTAAGCAATATTTCTAAAATGTAATGCCTTTAAATTTTTTGAAAATAATCTTTTGCTCACACAAACAACTTCATCTTTACTCTGCATGTAAATACATTCTTTCGTACGACTTGGAAGATTTGAAAGTTTTAAGAGGTTTATTCACGACGACCATACTCAGTGTTGCGAGCAGTACATAAAAATATGCTCAAATTCAAAGTCAACTCTACATAGTAGCATTGGGGCCCAAATAACCTACTAGGTTTCCATGGCAACCTACCACGTTATGAAAAAATTGCACAGTAAACTACGTCAACTCACGTGGTGTGCTTACAGTCGGGGTAAAAAACAACACGTTCATTAAATCGCCAGATCCCACATTTTTAGACCACGTACCATAACAAAAATTTTACGCCATATAAACAATAAAATAAAAAGGGGAATAATATATCTAAAACCAACAACTATTTATTAGAAAAAATACACAGGAACGTGTATAATAAATTCCTGAACAAAGGTTTACAACACATTTCAAGATATACATACATTAATACTTCGTTACATAGCCGTTATTATTAATTATGGCTTCGAGATGCTTAGAGTATTTCACTACCAGCCTTTTACAAGTTTCGGGTGTAATCTTATTTCATTCTTTATTCCAAATTTCATTGAGTTCAGTGATGTTATTGTGACCTCTCTTCTGAATCTTCAATTCCAATTCCCTCCACAAGTTTTCGATCGGGTTTGAGTTCGGGGATTCTAAAATGTCTAGAATCCCCTTTAGTTTTTCTATTAGATATTTGTGGGTTTTAGATATATTATTAACCACTAAATACTCTTGATCATTTATAGTCTAATTATTGTAATTGTACGTAGTTTGGAAATGTGGAATCTGGCGATTTAATCAATGCGTTGGATTATTTTGCCCCCCACTGTATGTTTCTAACCCAGAACTAGTTAAATATTTAAAGCGAGTATTCAACTGTCTCTGAATGAAAAAGAGAAAATAGAGCTAAGAGAAATTGCATTTTGATATTCTGGCGAATGTTTCTCTTCGTCAAATGCCTGGTTTTTTAATGGTAGATTTATGGCGAAAAGTTCATTCTACATTTTATTAATGGAGAAGAAAAAACGCTAACGAACGACATTTTGTTAGGCTGTTTTTTAATTTAATCTTAAAATTTATTTTAGCCTAGTTCATTTTCCACTTGTTTAATAATTTGAGAGCACATAAATCCCAAGCCTACTTTACAAAGCCGCGTAGATCGGGGTATCGCAAATTTCGCCCAGTACGAAATTCCAAAATTTGGTACCAACTAAAAAAAAGTTATTTTGAGATCTGATTTCAAAGTAGTAGGGGATCATGTTTTTTTTTATTTCTCATCAGGCGGTCATAGGAGTCAGTCTGAGAGTAAATTTTATGCAAAAAGGCAGAATTTTAGTAAATTGAGTATTGAGAATTTTGTACGTAAACTTCAAAAATAAAATCGGTAGGAATCTTGCAGTCTCAGCACTTCTGTCTTTCGTATGGTTTTTAATCCTGAATTGTTGATTGCTCTTATATCCATTTTTTGCAATGTGGATATTTTCTTTTAATATGTGCCATGCCAGGCTCCAAAAGCGTATTGGATATACGCATGGATCAGTGCGCTATATGGGATTTTTAAAGTTTCTCTTAGAAGGATATGTTCGACTTCGTGCAAAGATGAGATAGATTTTTAAAGATATTCCTGTACATGATTAGTGTATTTTTTTGAGAAATAAATTTTTGTTCAGGACTATTCCCAGGAATTTGTGGCTGTTAGGCTCTTGAATTTTTCCACAGCTAAGCATGAAGTTTGAAAACGGTGTTTTTTCTTTTGTGAAAATGTTATTTGTTCAGTCTTGCCGCCATTGATCCAAATTTTATGTTTGCCTCGAGCCTGAGTAAAATGCTACTTGATTTCTGATCAATTTTGTTTGCTGTGTTAGCCGTGTTTCCGTGGGAGAAACTAGAAGGTAATATTAACCGCAAAAAATGGGAACTTGAAAAAAGATACTCACATCACAAAATCATTCTTTAATGATAAGATACAGAAGGGACTCGAGAAAAGATCCTTGAGAAACTCCATTGGCTATGTTTTCAAGCATGGAAGTGAAATGGTCAAATGCCATATTTTTTTACCGTTTGAGAGGTAGGATTTAAACCAATCGTGAAGGAGACTTCTTATGCTTCGCCCAACTTTTCAAACTTCTAATGGTATGACTTAAGTAAAGGTATGCAGTGATCAGTAGATTGGGTTTTTCTTAAAATCAATATAAATTAAAAATATTAAGTTTCCTCCGTGTTCATTTGCATTGAGCAATTCTAAATGATCCAGAATGGCTTGAGCAATTGATTTTTCGGATCGAAAATCAAACTTCTTGTCATAGAGAAATAAATTATGCTGATGGTTCGAGTGTACTTTATTATTGACTTCATTAGTGTAAAAATTGTTTAATAAGTATTGATGAAAGTTTTGTCACCGCTCTTAAAGTTGTGAAGATCAGAGTCACTAATGGGACTTTTAATGATTTAGAAAAAGTTTGAAAAGAAAATGATTTACTTACATGTCGGCCAAATGGGCGAAGAAACTTGAATCGAAATTTAATTTGCTGTAGATATTCAAGTCGCGAGGTCACTAATGCTGCACTTCATGGAAGAAGGTTTTTACATTCCACGTGAAATACAAGCTTTTTCAAAACTTTTTTTGTTCGTTTGTTTGTTTTTGCATTTTAAGAGTCCAATCTTACAGCGTAAAAATAATTGGCCATAAAAAGCATTTATACTACAAGCGGTTTCAATCATGTCAAGTTCATTATTTTGCGCCAATTTCCTCATTTTGAACTAAAACTTTTACGTTGTTAGGAGTGCTAGAATTTGAAACGATGTAGAAATTAACATTTCAGATAAAGGAAACCCTCAAAGATGCTGTAATTGCGTCGCATCCATGTCGTCCAATTTCCACATTTTAACCCTTCAACGTAGCATTTTTGCTCTCAGGTGACCCTCAGCCCAACCACCGTCATTCGACCGGCACTGGCATCAGGTTGTCACTGACATCAGAGCAAGGAATTAACTGCCACTACGCTCTGAACTTTGAAGAAGAGATTAAGGGACAATATATAAAAGCAATATATGAAGAGATTAGGGAACAATATAAAAGCAATATATGAAGAGATTGGGGAACGAAGTTAACAAGAAATAACGTACGTGAAAGGTATTTTCGAAAGAATACCATATTGTTCTCTGAGAAGTTAAGTCATTCACGGAGACAGAAATCTGCAAAGAAACAATCACACAAGGACTAGAAACGCCCTCGTTCGGCCACGCTGACACCTCGAACACAGCATCACTGTAGGAAATATCCGATACTAAATCCTGAGTTTGGTCACGGCCCTTTCTCGACCCACAAGGATTGTGGAAGCAGACTTGTCGTGTGAACTAAAAAGTGACATATGATTGTTGGGTGATTCTCGTTGGCAATCAAGCAGCATAACACAAACTTGGCCTTAATACATCGCATTCAATGTATGCAAATTATGACTATCTGAATTTCAGTAAATAACAAAACATATACGGCATTTGCTACATGATTAAACATTTTTTTAAACCCTAATTTTTTTAGTGCCACGTGCAGGCAAATTTCATGCGATGAGCAAACAGCATTGCCAAATTTACAGCTATAGGCAAACAAAAGGCCAAATCTTATATCAATAAGTAGACAGCACAGCAAGCTCGTGAGTAATAAGCTGATAACACTGAAATTTTTGAGCAATAATTAAACTGCACCTCAAATTTTAGAGCATTAATCCGGTAAAGTGGCCGATTCTTTCATCATCTAAAACTCTCACGCCTTGACACATAGGGGCATGATTACAACTTGACCATTGGCCGCACAAATTAAAATCTGTGATTCAGCATGAGGAGTTAAAACTGTTCTAGAACAAAGTTTAACTTCATTCACTCTACGGACTTTAAGACCAGTATTTCATTATGTATCGCACGGCGAGAGTTTAAAGCCGCCTCGTTCCTGCGACCTGAGGAGACATTAAAATTTACAGGCAACGTTCTCTTGCAACAAATTCAACAAATACAACACTCACCTGCAACGAATGCAACACTCACATGCAACGAATGCAACACTCGCATGCAACGAATGCAACACTCACATGCAACGAATGCAACACTCACCTGCAACGAATGCAACACTCACATGCAACGAATGCAACACTCGCAAGCAACGAAT
>JACJUY010014242.1:0-18011 GCA_014220935.1 Platorchestia sp. MABIK | reverse complement strand
CTCTTTAAAATTTGCATGAGGGTATTGGAAATATTTGATATGAGGTTTATCTCTAGAATTATTTTCACATCAGATGAAAGAACATTTCTTCGTTCTAATTGTAGGCGCCATTCTTGTTGATACCAACGCCGACAAACTGGTCGCGTTGTTGTTGTTGTCCAAGTTGTCGTACAGCTGACTCGATATTTTCACATTTTCTCGCCAGGTGGCGCTTCTCTCTTTATCTGTGTGGCTATTCGTTCTGGGCCCGTGACGTCACCAGCCCCAGGGCTCTTCCACGGAAATACTTGAATGCTCCTACCTTCTTATGTATACCGTGGTGTAGACCCTCTTAAGGGAATACATGTATTTGATATTGCAGCTACTGCCTGCGTACGCGCGCGTGAGCGCCAACGTGTTCAGTCTGGACTTAGCCTAAGAGACTAAGAGCTGGGCTTACGCAGCAGAGTATAACCGGCCTCTTTAGGAGAGCCCTAGTACTCCGACACTTTGTGGCTGGAAATGATGTGAAAAATAAGAAGTGCAAACGATATGAGAAAGGTTGTGTTCGAGCGAGTGTCTTTTAAGTAAATAAACCTATTCAACAATAATTCTGTTGGATTATTTCCAAAATCCCTAATTTTCCTCAAATGCTTCATCGAAGCAAGTCTTCCAATAAGAATTACTTCGACATCAAAGTAAATTTTGACCCATTTCCTCGTGAATATTCTATATTGTCCATTAGATATCAAATCAGTCCTTATCAAAACTTCTTGAATAATCGTTGTAGGTGTCCAGGATCCGTCAAGTTCGTGGGTGACCAAATGCATCCAGTGGCTTCACAGATCTACAATTGGTACTTGTGACCCGATGAAAATAAGAACTTCAGGGAAATGACATTTGAATTCTTGGGTTCCGACATAACTTCAAGAAAACTTGAACTTTTGCACTCGTGTACCCAAGAGATGGCTCTCTGAGATTCATCTTTGGGTGATATCAGCCGGAGTTCGTTTTGGGGGAAAAGTTTGGCAATTTTTAAAGCCTTCTACTGTTCAGAAACATACATTTGTTCACTATACTCTATGTTGAATGATGAACACCCCTGTTGTTAAGGCTGTCTGGTTCCGCTGCTTCACTTCGGATCTCCCGCTCTGAAAACATGGTTAGTAACAATCTTGTAGAAGAAATTAGTGACTAACTTATTTTCACTGCACTATTTATACGAAATAATTTTCTTTATGGGTTCTTGAGAGATGAAAAAACAATTCATCATCAAACAGAGTTGATAGCATTTTCAATTGCTGCTCTTTACGAGGTGTTATTATGAAACTTATGCACGGGTAGGTAGGAGATCGACCGCTTAATGAGTGGCGACCTTTCGAAAATCCCGAAAAATAATAAATGACCCACGCTGAATGAAAATGAATCAAATATACGAAATTATAATGCATGTGTTGCACATTGATACCCGGATGACGTAATCTTCTTTGTTCAAGGGAATTTAGATAAATTTTCTAAAGACGCTTTTTGTGGGTCATATAATGAAATTCTTGAATTATTTCCGTCGCTTTATAATGATTTTTTTTCCGTTTTGTTGCCATCTTGTCATAAGCTTGGGGACCAGAGTTTTTCTGAATATTCCAAATTTTGTCGTGCCCGTGCCTTTGAGAGCGGTATCATCAAGTCATTTAATTTGCAGTCCAAGTCATTTGTAGTCCAAGGTTGTAGGGGAGAGTGATCGAGTTACTACAGTTTCACTAGTTACTGGTTTATCTAACGTTAGTTTAAGGATTTAATTTTGAAGTTCTACCCTATTAACTATGTTCGGATTTGAATAAATTATTTTCACTTAACATGGAAGAGATCTTTTACGAGTAGGGGGGCACGTTATCTAATCAGCAGCTGATACACTTATCGTGATAGCGACAATTATCATATAGGCCATGTTGAAACTGCAACTCCGTTTTCTTCTTTACTTGGTGCTCCAAAGTGTGAAGTGCTTCCTGAGTGGAGTACAGCAGTAATTCATTCATAAATTCACGCTTGAAAAAACTAAGGTTTATAAAAACATTCAACATTGGGTAAGATCATTTAATTTCTAGATATATCTAAATTATACTGAAATTTGAAACCATGATTTCTTTCAATACTTGTATTGACGATAGCTACTATAGATAGGTACTATTATTCAGGATATTAATAGTGATGATAGGTACCATTATTCTTTATCTGTAGCTGTGTAACTCATGAGTAGATATCTTCATCATAATTTTTAACCGAGCTTGAATTTTCCGCTTTTTTTTCGATTACATAGAGAGATAGATCGAATTTCTGATGAATTAAAAAAATTTAATTTACGTTTATAACTCCGGTGCTGTAGACATGGACCCTACATCAATCTCTGAATTTATTCTATTTCCTTCAAAAGCTTCGAAAAAGCGAAGAGTAACATTTGTGAACGACAACCTTCATCTTAACTAGCAAATAAAATAAGAATAAATGCCATTAATTTCATTGGGAATACATGATAACAATAATAGGTTAAAATATTTCCAATTTTGGGAAAGAACATCGCAGTGTTACAATGACTGATGAGTACCCAAATTAAATCTTTTTGCTTATACCTCCATCAAGAAAAACAGAAGACGCATTCTGATTACATTTTACTCAGCACCATTAATGGAATTTCCCGACTTTCTACGTTAGAAAATAATTATTCATCTGCCGTCGAATAATCTATATTTTCTTGGTCGAAATTTTCCGTTACTGAAAATTCTTTTTTATCTAATTTTATAAATACATTACTGGGCCACTCAGATTCTTTTTTATGCTTTCTGAGGGTGTGAAGCTCCCCTGACTGATTTGAATGCGTGGATGCTAAATGTGAATAACTTGTTTTTAAGGTTGAAATCGTTTCTTAGAGTAAAGTCGGGCTAAATAAAATTTTGACAGCAGTATGTTTTTTTAATAGACGACGCTCAACTCTAAACGGCTGTTATTGCATGAGAAAAATCGATGAATGTGTTCCATGATATGTAAGAAATATTATACACGGAAAAAAAATCATCTTACTCTAACGAAAAACTTTCCTCTTGTGAGCTAGTTTAACTCAGCGAATGAATATTCTTCATCACAATTATTCTTGTGATTGTCAGCTAATCTGGTTTCATGTTTCAAGTGATCGTAGATTTGAATTACATCTACAAGAAATATAGGAATGTGAAATTATGATAAGGAAATGAAAATAAGCAATGCAGGAACTTTCATTGGATGTTAAGAGAAACGTCTTCCCTACTCCGGAAATTACTTCATTTTTTTATTATTCCTTTTTTCGCTAGAGAAATTCTTATTTCACAAGCTGGCTAATTTGCAGAACGATCTGAGCTTTGTAAGGGGAGGAAACGGGGTCGGGAAGGGGGGTGGGTTCGAGCGCCGATACCAGCGCCGGCCATGCAGCGCTTGTGCCACGCCCAGGAAAATTCTTGATTTTATTTTTCATTTGCTCTATTCAGTAAAGAAATGGTTAGTTCATAAGGTAGCGAAAACACAGAACGTTCAGTACTTCGTAAGAGGGGGAAACAGGTTGACAAGGGTGTCTCAGCAGCTAGCCCCGGCCAACCTGAACAGGTATTCGCAAGTAAAATAAACGATTTTCTTTTACTTTTAAACTTTTTTAAAACGATTTATTATGTTTTCTGATAAGTCGTTTCAAAAGCTATCTCCTCCCGTTATTATTTTTGTAGAGCAATGATTGAAATCTTATTGAATGCGCAAGGAGTGGCTGCATGGCTGGACGGAGAATCAGTATGAAACTCATAGTACTTTTTTAGTTACATAGAAAAATCTACAGAAAAATCCACGACTTTAAAAATTTAATTTAATTTAATAAAGACTACTACATGTTTTACATTCATTCTCCGTCCCGCCATACCGCAGCTCTTTGTGCATTCAATGATATCCCAATTATTGCTCTACAAAAATAACAATGGAGGGCGATAGCTTTTCAAAATACCCTATTTTCCCCTATTCTCCCCCATTATCTCCGTTTTTAATACGAAAAGAGAAAAAAGTTTGTATATACTCCCTGTAATTATTTTGAAAATACATATGTATGCCAAATTTCATAGATCTAGATCCCATACAATAAACGTGACTGTCATTTCCTTGAATGTAGGTGGACGTTCCCCTTAATGACATTTCCTTTATGAACTGATTTTTGCACCAATATCTAACACCAGTTCAAAATTCTAAAGGCTCTGGAACATAATCAACCACTATAGTCTTTTTTTTCCCCTCCTCTAGATGTTCTAAGTAAATATTGGTCTTATCATCTTTGCAATTGTATTTGAATCACGCAACACCACATATTTCATGCATATTGGTTGAAAACATGCACTTAACGGGAAAATTAACAAAACCTAGGATAGAAAATGGAAAAATTCATTCCAGTGTACCTTCATTTTATCGTTTGGTAAAGAGTAACCTATAATTACTATTACCAATTATTTTTAGAGAGTGTTTTTGAGACGCACGGAAAATATAAATTTTACCTGTTTTTTTATTTACAGGAAACGAAGGACATTTGAGACATGGCCTCGGTTCAGATCGAATGCAAAATATGCTTTGAAGATTATGATTCACAAAACCATAGACCACTCAGCCTGGACTGCGGTCACACTTTCTGCAAATTGTGCCTACAAAATTTAAGACAAGGGAACAACAAAATCTGCCCAACTTGCCGAAAGCTGACGAACAAATCAACAGACCAGCTGCCCGTCATATTTGCCCTCATTCCCTCTCAGGAAAGTACAACTGCGCGCTCAAATCTCATTGATGTTGTCGGTGACAAATGCAACGACCACGGATGTGTTCTCGACCGCTTTTGTGCGGAATGCGGGGAGATGGTGTGCAGAAAATGTGTCACAAATTCTCACGCCACGCACCATTGTGAATTTTTAGATGATATTCTTTACAAGGACCGTGATGCAGCTACTCTCAATAGAGAGTTGGAGAAAAAAATCGAAGCCAATATTGATGGTCTAACAGTATCAATGCTTGTGTCAACTGATATTTGTGAAATAATTGATGAAATATCGTGCTGTAAAAAACCCTTTGAAGATTGGAGAAATAAACTGAGCTCGCACAAGAAATTAGCAGAGCAGCATCTGAAGGATTGGAATGATGCAAGGAATAAATGTACGAATGAAAAGCAACAAATTATGCAAAATTTATGTCATCAATGGAAAGGAGCTGTTCTCCCACCCTGCCCTGGCGTAGAACTTACATCATTAACTAAGAAACTTGAAGAACTCAACAAGTGTGCCGCACATTTACAGGTCAGTGAAAATGCTGAAACCATCAAAACTTTCGTGAATAGATATCAATTAAAACAGAGGAATATTCTCATGAATTTTTTATACTAATTATTCCTTGTACGGATATGTGAGCAGATTTTTATAAAATAATAATACACTACACCGACCAACGATATACTGACCTAAGAATTCAAGTGAATACCTTCAATTTTGATCATTTAGTTAACTGTACCCACATATAATTGTTATAATATCTTAATATTATACTAAATTGTGTTCAGTATCGTTTGAAAACTTGCTTCCAGTTTGGTATCTCAAGTTGTTAGGGTTTTGTTGAGCAGGTGAATGTCCTCATATTTTGAGTACGAAGTCATATTCGAGTGTAAATTTAGCTGTCATGAGAAATCACTTCATAGGGAACAAAATGGAATAATTTTGTCCTTAAACAAAAAATAGCATTTTTTCATCGAGACCAAATGTTAAATTGTTGTTCTCCAAGTTCTTTTTGTTACAAAACATTCAAAAAGCACTACGGAAAAGAGAGGTTGATTTGAAAAGTGGCAGGTTGGTTCAGTCGTGAGAAACATGACAGCAGACCCAAAATAGGAGCTAATAAGGTTGGGAGAAAAGTTGTTTTCCGATAGACATGAACATTTTAAACGTGGATTGTTGGTGTCTGTAAAAGTGAAAATCAGTACTGCTCTGCAGCATGGTAAATAATAGCTTTACAACCTCAAACCTAAATGGAAAAGAGATACAGTGGGGACAAGTATTCTCATGCAATAAATTTCACGTTTGGTTACATGTTAGCGGTTAGCAATTCAATTTGCAATATTTGCACACGATAAATTTCACGTTTGGGGAAATGTTAGTTGTAAAAAAGTTAAATATTCCAGGCAATTGTTCTCAATAGTTGAACTGTTTTTATGGAATTTATCATATGAGAATTTACGTATTGGAAACTACATTTTTCAAAGCTATTAATGGTAGATGACAAAGGAATTGAACTATTTCAGTAAAATGAATTTCAAACATTAAATATACATTTTTTAAGGACTTTGTGAACAAACTAATTCTCTAGCGCTCTCGACGTTAGTGGAACATGAATCTAGGAGATTCGTTGTGTGATCTCTTGCTCAGTTCTCAATGAGCCACAGTTGCGGACTGTCAACGAAATTAAGTAATACTTCAAATACAAAATTCTACAATCTTTGCGGAAGCAAATCATTTATTTTTATTCTGATAGGTTAAGATACAGAAAAATTTCTTCTTCTTGCATATGCCATGTTCTACCTAAGACTTGATTCTTCGTAAATTTAGGAAATATTACACAACCACTAACTTGCTAAGGTCATGTGCAACACGAAGATCAATGCTCTTTCTGATTAATTATTGATGTTGAAGCCGTCTGTATAAAAGTACAAGACTGAACAATCAACAAAGTAACATCATAAGTTCGCGAAACTCCTCTGTTCAAGAGCGAATATGATGCAAATTGTTGAAATTTTGCGTAATAAATGTGTTTTGGAAAACTGTTGTTTAATCTTATAAAATCAAAATTGCATTGATTGAATAAGATATTTTCATTATGTTTGAGGACGAAAGGAACACTCCATTCATTCCCAAAAACCCCACCATCTGAGTAGCTCGGAGGTGGAAACACAATAGTTTGCGTTTCTTCCCCTAGCGTGGATCTGGCATACATCACATCATCAAAGAAAAGATAGATGTTACTTCGTACTGCAACATATTGGAGAAAAACATCCCCTTCTGTGTTAAACGTTTATTAAAAAATCACTAGTGGACGTTACCAAAAGAAAACGATCCTAAGCACGCTGTAAATTTACCATGTTTCTAATTAAAACACTCGAAAAAAAAAGTCTGAAATTAATCGTCTGTCCGAAGATAATTTTCGTCTGAATTTACCTGTAATTATTATCTTTTTCTTCCGATAAACCGACGATATATCGTCGGAATCAGTGTCGGATTAACGGTAAATTATGGGTTTTTATCGAAAGTTTTCGACAGAAACCCACGAAAATAACCGGTTAACTACCGGTAATTAACCAGTTAGCTACCGGTAATCAATCGGTTAAATCGACGGTCTTCGTCCACACCTTACGATAATTACCGGTAATTTACCGTTAATCCGACGAGAACATGAGACATTCCTGACACTAATTCCGATGATATATCGTCGGTTAACCTGAGAAAAAAACAATTATAATTACCGGTACATTCAGGCGAAAATTGTCGTCTGCCCGAAGGTAATTAAAAATCAGAATTTACTGATAGATTTTAAACGATTTTCAAATTATCTCTGGGTTTATGATCGGCATTGTCTAGCTATTTCTACAATAAAAAGACCACTTTAACCACTCTATTCCTGAAGATTTATAGTCAGTGCAACGATTTTTTACAGAAATTTCGAATTGCTCTCGAATACCATAGGCCACACCTTGTGAACCGAATGTGTCCAATTACCACGAATTTGTAGACTGGACAAAAAATACTGAAATTACTCATTAAAATTCAACGAATGGGTTGAATACTGTTTATATATTTCATGGAGTTTCTTACTATTTGCCATAATTGAAGAGATTAGCATTACAGAGTCTAGCCTATTTTCCCAAGTAACAATTCACTTTTATTAGAAAAAATAGCTGCTATGCCGATGAAGGATTAAAGAGGGCTAAAATTGTCTTCATCGCAGAAAACGAGGCAATTACGATGATACGTCCCACAATAAATAGTCATACCAAATCGCCACTGATTTACAACGGAGTTAAAACAAAACAGATGTTGAACAAATCCATTTATTTTCTCGTCGTTTCTTGGAGCCAGCCATATAGCTAAGACGCAGGGCTTCGGATCACGGTAAATAACGGTCATCATCATCAGCGGGCATTCTTAGCGTCTAAAATTACTGATGATCACCCGTAATACTTATACCGTCAAAATTCTTACGATAAGCAATGAAAACCGATGATAATTACCAGTACGCCGACAGTAAAATTAGGATTGGTTAAGGTTAAGCCACGGTTAAGCAAACAAAAGTGCATGGAAGATTGGGTGAATGTATCTCAAAACTTGTGAATGCGCAATGTTATCACGAAGTAATCATCTCCAAGTGGCAAGAAGAAGAGAAGGATTCACGACAAGGCATTAAAATTGAATTATTTGATTCCACAAATGTGTCATGTACTAGCAAGTTTTCGCACCAACACCAACGCAAAGTCTGCCGTGAAAACAATGCAAGAGGAAAGGTAAATAGGATTTGAAAGGTAGTCGAAGCTGACACTATGACCCAACACGGTTTCTGTGTCATGTAAATGCTTGCAATCTTTCTACCAAACTGCGTTTCAGAGTGTGGTGTGAAATGTATAATTGTGCTTATACACTTGCAACACATTTTTCAACTCGTGGAGGATAATGTACGTTTTGCTAACTGTCCAAAGCCTAAGCTCATAAGTCTGATTGAAAAATTTCAAATTGAGCTATTTCATCAAACCTTTCCAACAAGTTTACAATGAATCGTAACTTAATCATATTAGCGGAAATGATCATTTAGAAAAAACTGTTGACAAGTTCCGTGTTGAGTTGCGAACGAATTACAACAATCAATGCCTAACACTACAGTCGCAATTTTTTTTTGCAGGAGTTCATGCTGAAACCTGCAACAAATGATCACTTATCAAGATCCTCTTTTCAAGATGCTCTTAAAATAAATAAATTATCAAATGCGTCAAAACGTTACCTCGAAAGCCAAAACTGGACGGTTGAAAGCGATGAGGATTCGCAAGGAGCCATCTCATGTGTGCACGCGGGTAAAATACCGAGTAAACTTGAGGTTGTCTCCTCTCCCAGGGCACCGATACAGAATTTGCCTGAAGTTCTGAATGTCCTCGGGTCTGCATGTGCTGATTGTAGTATAACAGTCAAGCCATTGGACACCTTTTGGGCACCGTCAAGTACGACTAACTTTAGACACCTTCAAGTATTCATCGAAAAGTTTGGGTAAGGAGTCATTAAATATCTTGAAACCTCAGTTTAATAATCACAGGAAAAATGAACCCAAGAAATTTTTTTGTTCAGCGGTTGAAACTGTTAATTGTCGATCATGTTGGGTACCGTAGTAGATCTTTAAAAATCTTACCCTTTATGAAATAAAGAATCAATGCCTATACTTTCAAATTGAGGTTAAAATGAATGAAATGGTTGCGCATAATGCTTTGTCTAATCCTAATTTTTATTTAGCCGTAAAATACGTGAGTTTTATGGCTCCCCTGACGAGGTGGTTAGTCTCTGTCGAGTCAATCCAGAACTCGAATACTCAGGGGTTCGTCTTGCATCTATGGCCGACGTCAACCTGTGTTCAACTGTGTCGAGAAAGCCACACAGTGAGTATTTTAATCGTTCGAATTGTGAGAAGTTATAAATTTAGTAGTTGAAATTTCTATTACACTTGAAGGGAACGTTTACCCAGAATCCGGACAACTCCTGGTTTTTGTTTGATTACTTTGTTCATCAGATACATGCTTACTGCACCAGCTGTGAAATTTGCAGAACGATCTGAGCATTGAAAGTGGGGGAAATTGGGTTGAGAGAAGGGGGGGGGAGGGGTCTAATCAGCAGCCAGCGCCGACCAGCAAGTGCATATGCCACTCCCCTGAAAGTTTTTTTTGTGGTTTTTATTGCTCTATTCAATACAGAAGTCCTTTTTCACAAGCTGCCAAAGGTTCAAAACGTTCTGTGCTTCGTGAGAGGGGGAAATGAGGGCAATAAGGGGGTGGATTCGAATGCAGCTGGTAGTGCCGGACAGTCACCGCATAAGACATGAACCAGAAATATCTGAATTATGTTGTGTTGGTCTATTCGACACAGAACTCCCTAGGTTACAATCTAACAAAGCTACACAACGTTCTTTGATCCGTGAGAGGGGATAACGAAAGCGGGAAGGGCAGGAGCGCGTCGAGAAGGACGGCGCAGCGTGCGCTCCTGGAGCGGTGAAACGTATCTATGATACCAGTTTCAAACGTTTCTTGATCTCTATGGTACAAGTTCCATCAAGGAACAACAAAACACTTACAATAAAAGATGTTCAAATGTTCAGATAGCTTTCAGAACATCAACCGCGTCAATTTTTCCAAGCAATATAGCATGGAAATGAAAAAAATGAAAAATTTTACAAAAATGTTCTCTCTGAACAGTTAAAAATGGGAAAATAAAGTATTTTCAAAAGCTATCTCCTCCGAAAGTCATTATCGTAGAGCAATGATTTTAATCTCATTCAATGCGCAAAAAATGGCTGCATAACTGGACGGAGAACCAATAATAAATTCATAGTACTTTTCAAGTTACATTGAAAAATCTGCGGAAAAACCATAACCATTTGAAAAAAAAATTTAATATTATAAAAGCCGAAATTTCTTGAATTTGGAATCCATTCTCCGTCCAGCCTTGCAGCAACTTTTTGCGCATGTAATGAAATCTAAATCATTGCTCTACAATGAAAACCTTCGGAGAAGATAGCATTTGAAAATACCCTATTTTTCATCAATTTTTTCCCATTGTCCCAGTAATTAGTTCGAAAATTGAAAAAATTTGGGATACGCACCTGTAACCCTTTCAAAAATACATACGTATGCCAATTTTCATAGATCTAGTTCCCATACAACAAACGTGACAGCCATTTTTTTATTCTGGGTAGACATTCGCAAATTCCATACTGATTTTTTTCATTTAATCTCATAGTGCTCGGATATGATAAGGAAGAGAAAAACTTATTGACGAACATATGATTAGGTTTTCTAGCATGCATATTCGTTTCAGTGCTTAGGGTTTTATTCATAATTTGACTCAATAAACTGTGAATATAGATTCCATTCTACGACAATTCAATTATTCCGCCTCTCTCAAAGGCGTCTAGTTCCTTGTTGCGCCAACATCACTAAGTACATTCACAATATAATACGCAAATAAAATTACTTCAAAATGAAGAATAGGTGTTGAATTTTTGTCTTAAATTTTGTGCGTTTGGATTTGTGAGTGCAATTAATTCTATAAAGCACTTCAATATGGACCACGACTACATCCTATTTTATCTGCAGTTAGCATGCATGACCTTATAAACTGCGAAGAATGAATCTCTGATTTTTTGCCTAAGACAGCAAGGGCAAGGAATTTGAAGATAAAAGTTAACATACACATGTTCTAGGAAAAATTATGATTCAACATAGACTAAAATCAGAGCTCAAATTTCAGTGCTAAATGCATCACGCCTTTTTTTCCGTTTGAAATTGAAATTTCGATTATAATACTGATTCGAACGTTTGCAGTTCAATAAAAAAAAATCATTAAAAGGTTTAGAGGGTCCATATGCCTGGATTTCAGCGAATCTATTCAAATTGGAATTGCATGTTCGAACGTTGGCTGTTCAGTTACAATAAAAGCTTACAAAACATTAAGGAAAGCGTCCCCCTTACGAACCTTTTTTTATTACTGAACCTAGAGCAATGAAATTTGGCATACTGATAGGAAATGCAATTTGGAATCGTTTATCTCTTATGAAAAAATGCGATTTTCTTGAAAAGAAAATGGAAAATCAAAGAAAACGATATTTTTGGGGGTGTTTTCAAAATGTCTCCTCCCACAGTTTTTAAGCTACAGTAATGATTGTGGTATCATTGGATGCGAAAAAACGAGATTTTATAGTTGCTAGAATATAATTCCTAAACTTCCAGTTTTAAATGAAAAAAATAAAAAAGTTTGAGTGCAAACTCAGTTTTCGAAAAAAATGCGGATTCATGACGTCATAACGTATGAACTGAAAGTAGTTGTAAAAGAATTTTTAGCAGCTATAGAAGCCCATGTCTTTCCGCATACAATGATTCCAAAATCACTACTGTAGCTCAAAAACTGTAGGAGGAGAAGCATTTTGAAACCCCACATTCCGATCCTCTAAAAAAAGGCAAAATAGGTAAACATAAAGAATCTTAATTTTTCTTCGTTATAATTTGTGGGGTCAGCTAGGACCCTTGAAATCATTATACAGTAGTAAATAGGCATAGACGATGACATAGAAACGTCTCAACCGTGAAGAAATATTCAAGAGGGAGGTGTAACATGATAAAATACTACTTCAATCTGCCCTCCCCCCCATTCTTCAAACCCCCGTAGCGGGCGACCGATCGAACGTACGAAATTCATTTTTTCACAGGATGTACCTTACACTTCCCATAGCAGCAAAAATCCCAATTTCTTTTAGCAAATGGCAAATAATTTTTAGCGTTCACTTCCGACACACGTCTTACGCTGTTCTATTATTAAGCCTGTTGTTTCATTACATGAAAATGAGTCAGTTCAAAAGACTTCCAGAGTGCTTTCAGGGAATAATCAAATCCAATGATAATTTTTACCTCCGGCTAGACACGGAATGCATTTCTGATTTGACAGCTCAAAATGCACCGGGTTAAAACCAAATGTAATGATTCGTAATGATTGTTAAGAATTTAGGGAGCGTTTGGTACGGATTTGAATGGAAACCCGAAAGGATTTTGATGGCACAAAATGTCTTTCTCAAGATATGTATCCCAAGTAAAAAATTATGGTGAATTAATGGAAAAAATGACAGGCGTAAATATCTGCATAAAATCTTTGCTCAATTTGAAAATATGTTTGACACCTAAAATTGTGAGTTTGTGAGCGACGAGTTATGCTCCACGTAAACCATGATTTGAACTTTGAATTCGACGTCGCAGGTGCTCGTGATTCACGTTGCCTTCAATTATGTTGAATGTTATTTAACGAGTATCGACAAGTCCCTGCAGATTTTATACCGATTAGAATTTTACGTCGTTGATCTTGCATGTGCGGATTATTTTAATCCATCCCTTTCGAATCGGACTTCAAAAAATTGATTTAAAAAAGTAAAAATACATGCTTCAGCCCCAATACTCATTCGGAATTAGACGAAGAAAAACTATTGATTTTAAAAATATTATTAGAACTTTAGCATTGTCATATTGGTGTCCCAGCAGAAATGTTAGTTGATGTATACTGAGATGATTATGTCCCAGTAGGCAGTCATGGACTATAGGGTTCAAATAAGCTTGAATGTGCATTTGCTTGATAGTATTAGAACAATTATTTTACTCAGTAAAAAAATTGCAAAAAAACCTAGAATAATTTTACTAGAAACAATTCTGCTAGCAAACAACAATAATTCTACTAGAAGTATGAAGTCTACATTTTAATGTCAATAATTGATGTACTGGGTACATGAAGGCAATTTGATTTATGAACGAGAGCTTCGACAAAGAGTCGAATATGTTCATAAAGCATGTTTTTTAGCTACGAATACAATTCTGTGTGAGATTCAGCGATAAAACAATGATAATTTTGGCAAAAATAAATTTGAAACGAGAAAAAATAATTCTCTTGCTGTATAGGTCAGGATATGAACCGTGCATATCCTCCATAGAGTATTCCCTTGGTAGGACAACCGACGGTAAAACAGACGCAGAGTGTTGAAAGGCTGTCACCTTATTGGTTAGTGTAAATGCCGGTTTATTAAGGCCGAATGATGGTCTATTTCTTGCTCCGAGCAGCCAGGAGCAAGCGGTGCTCTATTCTTTTCTTAACCTCGACCTGCTATTAATTATTCTGGTGACAAGTAGTGTGGTAGCGTAATTTTTTCGCGCGTTAGGCCTTCAACAATTACTAAGACCAATACGGTAACTCGAGCTTTAAGCAGCGCCATAGCTATGATGGACTGTCGTTAGGGAACTAACCGGGTTGAAAGTCACAGTTAAAAAAATCATCATCATTTTACGCTGCGTTTGAGTATGTTATGTAAGTAAAGGAAGTATCAAGAAAAATTCGATAACCACAGATTAAGATATTAAGTTAAAAAAGGATCGGTTGGGTTCTGATATCAGGTGAGAAAAGTATCAGTGATATTTTCACAGTGTTTGAGCTAATTCTTATTAATGGAAACCGAACTGAAGGCTCTGAATGACGCACTAGGACCACTGAAAATAGATCTTAAAACTAATATCAGGACAGTGTTTATTGAAATATTACTTGAACAATTCTTGCTCAGGAGTTTGAAATTAATTTTCACCGGGTTGCAATTTTACACACGTATATAACTTTGCGAAACCGATGGGATAATATTGTGCTGAACAAATTCCTAAACAAATTCAGAATGTTCTTGTAAGTGATCGATACCTTTCTCAATTGATAAAATCACGCTCATTCTGATTCCTGTTGAACTTCAGCCGTTTGCTGCATCCAAAGTCTACCAGCAGCAGCTGGGGCTCGCATGGTACAGTTGGGCTGGAAACCTAGGCTGTGGCATTTCCCTGACGCCAAGGCCGGAAGTGTGGACTGGATGATACCACTCATGGCGCCTGTGACGTAAGTTCAGTAGGTGAGGAATGCAGATTAGAGGTTTAATTTTCAAAATGAGGACTACAGATTTGAGGATATATGTCTAGCTGAGCCCCTCATATTAGGAAACTTTTTTCTGCAGGCGATGGCCATGGATTAGAGAACTGTTTTGTGTGTTAGGACAATAATTATTAGAAAATTGAATTTTAATTCATAATTCGCAACAGTTGCAGACCTACTTTGCTCAAATAAGTTGCTTTGTACGACATATTTGTATTTTGAGGAAGGTCGTCACATGCCAGCCAATAAGTGTTTAGCTTAAGTGGTTTATGAAGAGCAGTGGACTACGTTAAATAATAATGGAGTATTAATCCTTAGGAATAACAAATCTTAACAGCTCCTTAGATTTAAGACATGGTAAATGAAAGTTGCTAATGTCTTTCCTTAAATTCGTGGAAACAGTGACAGAATTTATAATGCAAGTAGTAGAACTCCAACTGTAAGGTGAATCTCACTGCTAACAAGTTTGGCTGCTCATTCGCTTTTTACCTGACAGGATCTGTCTTGCGCCTGTAATTTATTTTCGTTGCACGTAGCTGTAAAAATTAGTGTCTTCATAAGCAGAAAAACTTTCAATACAAATAACACTCATGATATTTTGGAGTCTTCTGATAGGTGTTCATCACCAGCATTTTTGTGATTTTTGCGTTTTTTGAAAGGTCGTTTGCTCAGCAAGACGCTGCTCATCTTGACAGTCTCATTGAAAAGGATGGGCTCGAGTTTGATTAGCTTGCTTTGGTCTAGAATAGGCATTTATGATGAATATTTTGGTCGAAGAAAGCCCCAGGGGAAGGCAGATTGTACTGCACATAGTTCATTACCGAAGGCAGTAACTACTATTTAAACTGCTGTAGTCAAATTCAAATGGTCTAAGAGTTTCCCTCTGAAAGAAATTACGAGGTGGTCACTAATTTAAGCACCAGTCGAATGACATAGCTGAAATATCCAACACTTGGCGCACACTGTTACATTCAACGCAGAATTTCCATAGAAGTGGTCATGACCCTGTCATTACGGGTACACTTCTCAGCTGAACACCATCTGTTCGATGCTGCAGCTACTCAGCCTCAATACAGCTTTGGTTTTTAATTTCATTTTTCGTCTTATTCACCCACTCGCAGTTTAGTGATATTTTATACTACCAACAAACACAGTGTAAAATTGATTCTAAAAGGAGACCCAACGAAATTTTCATTTGAAATCAAGCATAAAAAATAACTATGTTAGGGAATATCGCTGAAAAAAGAAAATTTTTCTGGCGTCCATCAGGAAATGCCGTTCCTTATGATTTTTGTATTTACTAGTCTTTTCACTTAATTAAGTTGATAAGAAGAAAAAGCGTCATTTTTACTGCTAAAATGACTTTAATTTAAAAAAATTATTTGCATGATGTTCAAAGAGTTTTAGCTAAACGTGAATTAGCTTTTATAATACTTTGCACTCATACATTTTGTCTTCATATGTTAGGGAAATAATTCGTAGGATAAAGCGTCTATATTACCGTCATTTCAGAACCGCAATCCAATAACAAATGTAAATGTTTGAATAAAAAGTTAAAGGTAAAAACCATAGGAGTCTACATTTTTAAAATTGTACGTGGTCAATACTAAAATGAACATTTCGGGCCTTACCCTTCATTAGTTATAAATCTGCAAATTTAGGCGGAATTCAATACTATGGCAAAGTAATTGCACACATAATACGAGTATATAAACCTGAGATGTTCAGACAACGGTAATTTTTATTGAAGTTGCTTACCAAGTAAAATTTACCTTCTTTTACACAAATGTTTCTAATTGTCAGGAAATTCATATTTCTTCAAATGGACGAAACGTTTAAGAAAAATAGGACTACTAGCTTTTAGTTTCTTCACTTTTATAGATTAGGCGTGTAAAGAAAGAAATAAAATTAAAATGATTTCACTACGTGCTGTGTTCTTCGTTTTCAAGTTCCTGTTTCAAATTGGTCTCAATCGATCTCTCACGATTCACCTTCCAGTCAATATGAAACGAACTTCATAGGCATTGCTTGTTAAAATATGTTGATAGTGCAAAATTTAGTGAACAGCATCGTTTTTCTTTGAATGCTATGATGATAACTGAGCAATATTCTAGAGTTGTGAACAAATGAACTTTATAAGTTTGATTACTTATTTGACATTGTTTGTTATAATGAACAAGCTTAGCAAACACCATTTTTGATTTCCAACAAAAATTGAATTGAAAAACAGTTTCAAATGATTAACTTTCTTCTAAACATCAGCGTGTTTACAGGGCATCTCAAAAACTGTGCTCGGTGTTTGATTGTCCAGACCGTATTTTGGCTGTTTTGATATAGGAGTTTATAACACATTGGTAAGTTTAACGAATTAAATCAAACAGAAGAGCATCAAATTGAAGAAAAATGAATACCTTTAAATAAATCTTAGTTACGAAAGAAGCCTAAAAAATATGAATTATCGTCAGTCAAAGGATGATAACATTTTTTTGGGACACCCTGTGTTGTGTGAATAACTTATAATTTAATAATATTCTTTTACTGTGCAGGAATGTCATAAAGAGGATTTTCCCAACTCAAATTTTCCTGCCACGTTGCACGCTGAGCCAAAATGACTTCCGTGTACTGCTGATGAAGTACTCGGAATACGATATCAACATTTATTGCGAGCATTCGTCTCTACCTGCAAGCGTTAAATCTGATCTTGAATTAATAACGGTAAAATATGATAGCAAAATATCTATCCAGTGGAGCATTCCTCTCAAATTTATCTAAATACCTATCCAGTTCACGTTATTGTAGAACGACACATCATCATTTTTACCTGGCTGTCAATCAAGTTCATCGCTTGATGGCTAATTCAATATTTCAAAAAAATAAAACATAAATAAAAGATAGCCCGAATGAATAAAAATCAACCTGAATATTGCATTAAGGACTCAAAGCTTTGTTATTCTTGTCGTAAGGTAACCAGTCAAATTAGTAGGTGACAATGCTCCGTCAGTGGAGATAAACGTTTCTCAGCAGTGTGCAGTTTTTATTCAGGGTCTTAGTAGATATCTAAAAGTGGAAAACATTCCTTCAGTTGTCCTTGCATTGATTTTTATTGCACTGGCTAGTCAATTGCTCGTATCTATAAATGATGGCATCGACTGATAATTCAATGTGCATATATTAATTCAACATTCCATCGACTGATAATACAATGTGCTTGTATTTATTTAACATAGCATCAGCCGATAATTATTTAACGTGCTCGTATTTATC
>JACJUY010014238.1:0-13189 GCA_014220935.1 Platorchestia sp. MABIK | reverse complement strand
TAAATTGAACTTGACTTGGATTAAATTGAACTTGACTTGGATTAAATTGAACTTGACTTGGATTAAATTGAAATTGATTTGGATTAAATTGAGCTTCACTTGGATTAAATTGAACTTGACTTGGATTAAATTGAACTTGACTTGGATTAAATTGAACTTGACTTGGATTAAATTGAACTTGACTCGGATTAATTTGAAGTGAAAAAGGTAGTTTTATGTAAATGTTCTGTGGTACTATTAGGATGGATGTCTTTGTTGGCAATCCATACTTTGAGACTTATTGAAGGAAACTCGAATCCTGTCATTTTTGACGGGTCGTGTACACCAGTTGTAAACATTGTTCGTGGACTGGACACTTGTAGCAGACAGTATCTATATCATGGTGTTTGAAACTACCACTAGATTAGATTAGATTAAATGTAAGTTTAAGCCTCCCTAACGCAAAAATATGGGTTCCGAAGAAAGGAAGGAGGAAAGCATCATTTAATATGGAGATAAGGGAATGCGGAATCTATGCAGAAGGGGCATAGAAACAGTAAGTTGAGAAAAAAGTTAACGGAACACGATAAAAGTTGAAGAAGAAAGTAGTAGGTACTTAAAAACAGGACAGCACGCAGCAGTGAAACGAAAAAGGTGGTCCTTCACATAACAAAGACGTTTTATTTCAACGAAAAGAAGGCCTACCTAACTCTCAGCTCGGGCCCTCACATGGTTCCCGCAGAGAATTATAATTCCCATAGATCCAATAGTTGTATTCCCGTGAGGGGACCTGTGAGTGCTAATTTACACGAAGACAACAGTCCGCACTATCACAACGTACAGGAAACGAATTGCGTTGCTCATCAATTACTACAAAATAAAACACTACTGCTTTAAATTACAGAGAAAAAATTTACAAATTATGCTCGCCTTAATTAAAGGACCTCAACATAGCATAGATTATCGAGCACGCTAAAGCTGGAGACGGAAATCGATTCTGTAGGACGCAAGTCCGGAGACACTGGGAGCCCCAGCGCGATGGATAGCGAGATCCCAGCGCGATGAATAGCGAGATCCCAGCGTGATGAATGGCGAGATCCCAGCGTGATGAATAGCGAGATCCCAGCGCGACGGATAGCGAGATCCCAGCACGACGGATAGCGAGATCCCAGCGCGACGGATAGCGAGATCCCAGCGCGATGGATATCCGAAATCTCAGCGCGATGGATATCGAAATCTCAGCGCGATGGATATCGAAATCTCAGCGCGATGGAAATCGAAATCTCAGCGCGATGGATATCAAAATCTCAGCGTGATGGATGTAGAGATCTTAGAGCGATGGATGTAGAGACCTTAGAGTGATGGATTTAAAAACCTCCCGCGAAGTAAACTTTGCACAGAGGGGCCTTAAACATGTCCCGGAAACTAAACACTAAACAAGAGACTTCTAGTCGGTCAGAGAAAGGAGTCGTGCAATGGCAAAACCCAGCATTGCACATTCAAATGCCATTAGAAATATTTTAAACAGCGCTATGAGTTCCGCACCAAAGGTCGAATATCCTTTGAAATATCGATGACGCTCGCCGCTGCTTCCTTACCATGGAACACGGACGGGCTGTGCGTCTAGTATGGACGGTGACATTATCAGCAGCTTCTTCCTGAGTAGTCATGTACGTCAATTCATACACCACAGTGAAGGCAGAGATTCATTAATACGAAAATGACTTAGGAAATGTCTCTTTATTGTATGAGAGCATTATCATACCAGTGCTACTTTTATTCATGCATGTTCACAGTCGCAATTCTGCGATCGACACGAGAATGTTCATACCTTCAACTTCTTCTAAAAGTTTTGAGAAGCTTCTTCAACTCCTGAACGGGTTACTTTTCCACTGTGTTTACGCCTAAGCATTCTCTGATGCTAATAGTTAGAATACTTTAGAATAAGTTTGTATATTAAATTATATATCAAGTTAGAGAGTTAACATTATTTTACCCAGTAAATCGAAACGAGTATATTACTTTGTTCACAATGCCCGGCATGGACCAGTATGTTCAGTAGCCGTTCAGCATTGAATAAGAAAATAAAATTTTTTAAACGTTACGTTGAATGAAGGTCTTTTATATATTTTGGAAATTCAATTTACTATTTCCCTGTTATAACACAAAAGCACGGTAACTAAAACCAGAGTTATTACGGCGGCAGTGAAGACTTCAGTAAACAAGAATGAATTAAAATAAAGGAAAAATTAAAAAGGGGAGACTCGTGCTCCAGAAGGTCGGCTGTACAATAAGTTGGCCTTCAGCGAAAAAATAGTTGACTGAGCGACGAGTAGCTGAGGATGTCACTACCCGGTGCTCATTCCCTAAATTACACTGACGATCAGGAACATCGACAGCACAACCCGTCCAATGGAGCTCAAAAACCTGGCATGTTCAACCGAGTTCAAGCCAATTTCTAGTTGCACTGACGAGAAACGACACAACCATTATACTCAAATGTGAAGACAAGAATCCTACTCAGACTCCGTGAAGAGCACAAGAACCCTACTCATACTTCGTGAAGTGCTAAAGTACACGGAAATAATCTCTCTCAGAGAGGTGCCCTCAGTTGGAAAGTTAAACTCCTGCTCTGCTCGGTAGAAAATCGTCCCAATACTCAATTCAGTTACTGGACAATACAGGGTAAATTTTAGTTAAAAATGATCCCCAGACGTCTGCAACAATGCTGCACTGCATGATCGTGATCAGCAATTAACGGATGTTCGACTGTCCACGTCTTGATGATTTCTCCACATTTCATACTCAAAGTGTTTTTTACTAAGTATTCAATGCTGCACGAACTTCAGTTTTTTGTTTTGATATTTTTTGTAAACAGGCACTGCCAGGCTTACAAATTGATCACATTCTGCTATCTAATGAGCTATGCGTATGTGTACGTTTGTTCGTTCATCTACTGAAGTTAGTTATTCGACGCAGTTAGTTAGTTAATCGTTATTGGACACAGAAGGAAGTTAACCAATAATTAGTGACACAATCAACTCAGGTAATCGCAACTAAAATAGAGCAAAAGCCGAACGATATTAAAATTGAATGTAAAGTTTTAATAAGTGTCACACAAACTTTATAAAAATGTTTTAAACGAACTGTATACAGGAGAGGACGAAGGAGCATAAAAGGGTGAGTTAATAAACAAGGTGGCGCAAAAAGAACTGATGAATTTGACTGTTCTTTTTCTGCTACCCTTTACACTCACTCATGCGGTAAACCAAATTCCTCTCTGCTAGAGTTTATTAAAGCAATTTTTGAGTTCAGGTAAACAACAGAACAGCCTACAACACAAAGGTTTGGAGGCACAAAGATCAGATAACAAGTTCGTTTTTGCCTCTCTAACTAAGAGAGCCAAGGTGGTGCAAAATTAACGGTCAAATCCAAGCGTTCCATTTGCGTCATCCTTTAGCACCTAACAATTTATCGGAAAAATTCCACACGCTGTGCAGGTTTGAGAGAGCGATTGCAGTGAGAAGTCGTATAGAAACTTGCACTTACTATACAGATAATTCCATAACGAACGGTGGAATTCGTACAGTTTACTACACGTCCAAAATAAAACAGGACAAATTATCATATATGATATGGTTCGTTTGCTAAATGCACTAGACAGCCAAATAAAATAGTAAACTGCCGTATAGTGCGCAATAGTTCTTATTAAATCGCACAAAGGTGAAAAATCCTAGGAAAGTTGATTCGAAAAAGGCTCGTCAAACTTTCATCGCTCCCTACCCTGACTGCCTAACTCCTGATGTGCAAACAACCATGTTGCTCCGCAAAGGAATTTTTTGCTTACATATTTACGAACCTTTGTTTGCTATCACTGAGTCATACAATTCGCATGCAAACCAACTAATACTGAGCGGGAGAAAAGCCATCTATCCCGATTATTCTTCAAGTATCTCTTAGTCTTGGAAAATAAATACCAATGTATGAAGAGGCCAGCTGAACTGCCCGTCGTTTGTGAACGGAAACTTCCAGGTATAAGAATGGCTCCTGCTGCTTCCGAAAGCGCGTTGGTTGCGAGTCTTGTCGCGGTATGCTTGGACATGACTGCGAGCTGCATAAGCTCCGTTTTGATATTGAAGGATCTCACTTTTAAAAAATTCTGTGGTTTTCCACTACCAACTAGTTTTTTTCAAAGAAGGCTGTGGCCTTCCATTACAGATTAGTTTAAATTCCGTTTTCAGGGATTCGAAAATCCATAGTTCAAAAACAAGGACAAGTTTGGCCAAAAATACTAAACTTGTAGCTAGGGTAAAAGTAGCTAGGGTAAAACGTTCGAACTTGACGAAACGATCGTAAAGAAATTTCAAGTGTGCATCTGAATCTAGGAGAGTTCAAATAGAAAGCAATCCTGTAACTATTATCTGCAAGCACGAGTTACTTTCTTAATATATTTATAAAAGTTTTTTTAACTTCATGTATCAAATAATGTGATAATTTCAGCAATGAACGCATGGTCCCTTTCTTTTTGGGCAACATAAATCAATACCAAAAGAAACTACTAAAATCAGCCTTGAACGATTAAAAATGTAGTATTTTATATCTAGATATGACATTTCAATCATTAGATTTATAAATCCGGGAAGATTCCGTAAAGAAGTCACCTAAATAATACCATCATTAAGGGTCAAATACAAAACTTTAACGACTCCAGCTTCAATATATTGTAACTAGTAATCTAAGATTCATTACATTTTAAAACTTTTAAGTTAGTTTAAGCTTCCCTAATCACAACAAAGGGGTTCTTAAGAGAACACCATTTAGTGAGGAATCAAGAAACTAGATAATCCATACACATGGTGTGCCCCCACATTCTACACATAGAAACAGGAAGATTAAAAGGGGTTTATGAAACGAGATGAAATTTATAATAGGCGCTGAAAAAAGGACAGCAGTGAACAAAAAAAAAAATTTACAACAAACGGAAGCCTAACTAACCTTCAACTCGGAACCGCACATATTCCCTTGGATACAGTAGTTGCGTCCTTACGGGAATCATCCAATCCACGGCGTCGATCAAAAAGTATCGAAATGCTATAAGTGCAATTCTGGACACTGACTTTCATTCGCAGGAATAGAGTCCAAAGTTGAAAGAGAGGGCTACAGTGGGAGTGAGATTTACGTTACAGTGCTTGATTTTCCTAATGAACTCTCCTAGAAACGTTGATCTCTCTTAATAACAGACACTCATAGAAACGTTGATCTCTCTAACAGACACTCATAGAAACGTTGATCTCTCTAACAGACACTCATAGAAACGCTAATCTCTCTTAAGAAGTACAAGTAACAGCAGGGTAACAACTCCTAGTTTCTCGCTAGTGTGCCCAAACTCTGCGGACAGACGAGACTCAGGAAGAGTGGAAATGTCCCCAAGTCAGCACCCACCTTGCGGTCGTGTTGCGAAGCACGCACAGCATCGTTCCGTAGCAACAAAGCGGCACGCACCGAAGAAAGCCTGGAGACGTGACCGTGTCGGAACTGTTCACCTACAGCTAGACGTAATCTTCTCCTGTGCGATCTATCACTTGCATCAAACTAAGCAGGTCGTACGTCTAAACTAAGGAACTTAAACGTTAAAATTGGCAAAGCTGGAAGAAAAAAACGAATTTCAAGTGTTAATGAGGGTACACACGAGTTTCAACTACTTAGGAATTGTAAAATGGGGATTCAAGGTTTTGTATCAGAATTACTGAATAAATGGTGAGAAAAGCAGGAAAGTTTCATAATCAATACAGCAAAGTTAAGATAGAAAAGTCTCATAATGTTAATCCTACGTTAAACCGATACTAAAACGGTAATTAATAAAGTTGTCATAAAATATCCCGTGTATGAAAAGATGATATGAAACTGACTGAAAAAGTGTAGAAGTTGGCTTGCCACGACCAAAGTCCGTCTTCAACTACGTGAAACTATTACGCTTTCTCTCTTCTGCTGCACACAACACTCGATCTTGTGAGGGAGTTCACACCCTCCGTTCTCAATGACACTTTTCTCGGAACTGAGCTCAGGTGTCCAGACTGTCAGGTACTGGAAGAAGTCAAAGGATAAAGTCAACGAAGATGGTTCACTTGTTAGAATAGAGCGCTTGAGCATTTTCTGTCTTCCTTTTAAGTTATTCTAAAATTGAAGATTAACCTTTTTGAGTGAAAATTATTTCATGGTAACTGAAAACAGCCATGCAAATAATGTTTTTGCTTCAGAAGTTAACTAAAATTATTCGTTCATTATAAAGTCGTTGGAAACTACCAAAGGTACATGACAAACGTTCTTGTAACCAAGCCACACACTGTGTGCACAGCTGTGAGCATTTCATTGTACGGTACCAGCTGATCGAATGGATGGAGGCGTAGGTGTCTGAGACCATCAAGGTGTGAAGAGGAAATTTAAACTTAAGACGCTGGAATATGATATTCGCAATGAACGAGTAATGCAATTTTTCACCAACGATGATGATTTTTACCCAGTGATGAACGTTCTCGCCCTAATTGCGCTGTATTTAACTATGACATTACAAGCGATTAGTAAATTTTCTCTACTTGCCTGCCTAAATACTCGCGCTCTAGTTTTCACGGCAATGACATAGAAATTGCATGTAAACAATACTAATTTACAAATGTTGCCAAAATTGATGCATTGAAATACATTACTGCATGGATGATGCACTTAGGACTGAATTTCCAACTCTTGTATCCAATGAGGCCCACAGAGTTTGCTGCGGGCCAATAATACAATAATTTCGTTTGTGGCCAAATTTTGGACAATTTGCTGTGAGACTAAATCGCGAAATAAATGAGAAGAGCGAAAATTAATTTAGCTCAGTCTTTAGATCAAAAATCTGAGCTCATTAGACCCCCATGCACCGCTTCGCCATCCCGTTTAGTATATATCTATACCCTAAAAGAGGACAAGTTATTTAAATTTCAAGCTATTGTTGCTAAATCACATCTTATGACGTTTAAATAGCAGCGATTTTAATAATTTAAATTTATTACAAAATGAAACAACTTCGAGCGCATTTCAGGAATGATACCGGGAGAAAAATGATGTTCTGAATTCAGTGTACAGAAGTATTTGCTTAGGAAACTCTTTCAAACATTTTCAAGAGATAGAGCCGTCCCCCACCTTAAGGTATCAGGACAACTTTGATGAAGCTCAAAAGAAGGTTGCCTAGGCCTGCCAAATATTTATCGAGCAAACTGCAACGACGGACAAGTGAATTATTTAATTGCAGTTTGATTGAGTGGATTCTTTACTGAACTTTATATCGCGCTGATTTGACTGCTTTAAATAGTCATGTAAAATTGGCTTCGATATTTTCTACGTATGTAAAACTTCCCTGTAGCTCTTACTTTTTTTAGTTGTAGTACAATTTTGTTGGTGCATCGACATCAGTAAAAAATAATATTTCACAGAAGAGATTACTTTTACGTGGATGCACAACTGAAAATTTAAATCATTGAAACGTTTTTTTTGGTTTAATACCATGCACGATTCCGACGAGAAGATCAAATGTTCGATAAAATATATTTATGTTATTTGTAACACCTACAGTGATTCTTATCGAACAATTCCGCAATTATATTTACTAGATTTCATTGTTTTTACACGTCCTTATCATAATAAATTTAATTTAAATGTACACGTTAAGGTAGAAACAATGAAAAAGTCGACTGAACTTTGCGGTTCAATGTTAAAGACGTTTGTCATTCAGATATTATTTTTAAAGGTTTCTTAGTTGCCGTGAACGCGGTTATGCCGGGATTAAAGTTATTATTATTATATGAGTTAGCTTGAGGCTCCCCATCCACAACATGCGGAGACCATCCCAAGAGAGTGATGAGGAGGGACCATTTGGTATGGATTGTAGAAAACAAGGAATCTATACACTAAATTTACTTCCACACTGGATACCCTACGCATAGAAGCAGCAACTTAAGCAGGAAGAGGAAGAAAAGACACAAGAGAAATAGCGAAGAGGGCATGGAAGCGGAAAGAAGTGAAGTAAACACGAAAGAATGAATGTCCGAAGGTCTGTCTATAGGTGAAGTAACGTAACACTTTCCTTTCTGGGGGATTATGTCGGGGAGAAATTCTTAAGATATAAATAGACATAATAAATGTTGTAAATTTGAAAGTCTCACAGTTTGCACTAGGTCCGATGTTTTTGTTTAGAAAATGCACAGGAAAAATGCATTCCTCCGGAGCACCCGCAAGTCCACTCGGTGACAATTGCCCAGTTACTTAAAACTAGCAAATTTTGTACAAATTGCATGGAAATGCTAAGATACGGTTTTATATCAATGAAAATATTCGAAATCACTTTGTTTCCCTAATTTAGGACATCTGTATAAACTTTAGTAATTCCTATAAACTCACAACTTTATTTACAAATATTTTAATGTAGGTTGAATTGAATTTTTGAACGAATAAACGGGAATTTTAAGGTCAAGTCTTCACCACACACCAGCGAGGCTGTGTGATGCTGTCGTAGCCCTAAGACAAGGCTTTGTATACTTGTACCCTTTCTCCCTCTTCCTCACCCCCTCACTCCACCCCCTCCTCCCTCTTCCTCTACATACACCACCCTTCCGTCTACCCCCGCACCTCCCTCTAGACCCCGTCATGGGCTCGCGCTCTGGCGATTCTAATAACGACAGCGCAGTCACCGAACTAAATTTTGTGCTAAAATATCCCGCATTTTGCGACTTATTGCGACAAAGATGAGCGATGTTGATGGTACAGGTAACTCTGCGTGTATCGTTATGTTTTATATGATGTGTTATTCTTTCTAAGTTTTAGCACAATCAAAGGCTCATCATTTTCAGAGGTCGAATTTTTAAACAGTTTACATTGGGATAGACAAAGTCCTACTATAAATATAGATGCGCTGCGTTCTGTTTTTCTTAATTAAACTCTTCAAGTTATAACTTTTTTAAATAAAATTTAACCACCTGACATCGCTGCTTGGTTATTGCTCATTTCTCAAATTTTATACGAAAATCTCCAACTCAAGAAATTTAGCCGAAAAATTAGCACGAGACTCAGCAACATCACCTAACACCGGTGCGGACAGTGTGCCTCACGACAACATGAATTGTCTGCAGCTCTAAGCCTGGAGTTTAAGCTCCTGCAGCATTGCTGAAGTGAAGCGAGCGTGTTGGCCGCGACTGTTTCGTCGAGACAAGCACACCTGTCCTCATTTGCCGGCAGATGTGGCCCACACCGCCCGTGGTCATGGCATGGAATTTGAGAAAGGCTCGCTAATGAACCAACGTTGACTTTCTGTTTCGTTTTTATCACTAGTGTTGTACTTCTCGTTTCAACACTAATCGTTTCACTAACTTCTCGTTAGTGTTATATTGATCGTGTCAACACTGATCGTTCCACTAATTTCTCGTTAGTTTTAAATTTCTCGTTTCAACACTAATCGTTTCAATAATTTTTCGTTAGTGTTATATTTCTCGTTTCAACACTAATCGTTTCACTAACTTCTCGTTAGTGCTTCATTTCTCGTTATTTCTCGTTTAATCCACCGCTGTCTTGTTGCGTTTTCTGAAACTTGTTAACAGAGCGTGTTAAACTGAGAACAATCATTTGTTATAGGTGGAAATATTACAGCTGTTAACTGATCTAAAAGGCACGGTTACATCGATCAAATTTTTCTCATAGAAGCAATTGACTTATTGTACTGCCAAACTGAGAAAAAAATAAGTAGGCAAGGAATAGTAGGCAATTCGAGATATGTGACATTTTAATGCTTCGAAATTCTTTACAATGCAATTAAAAAGAAGCATCAGTGATGAACTCTTTTCTCCTAGTGCTCATATATAATTTAGCAGTGAATTATTGTTATAAAAAGAATTTGTTCTCAATAGTTTTTATATAACAGTTAGTTTTAGCATTGGTGTGGGTATTTAAAACATATTTCAGTAAAGCAATGAAGAATCTTTGGTTTTCATGATGTACCATCACTTAAGTTATGAGAAAACTTAAAATTTTGAAGAATTCTGATTAGAAGATAAAATTTTACGAAGTGGTCATTTGAACTCTATTTTAATAGTCGCTTTGGCTAAATTATTTCCCCATACCATTAGCAGAATGACCCTTTGCCCTTTTATTGTTCAGAATTTTTCCGATTCTTGCATGCGTTGTCAAGGAATAACTGAAGCATCAAAGGTCAGGATCTTATCGAGCTCGGGCTTCCCACTATAACGTTACCAGGACTAGCAACTGGGGGACGTACCATAGCTCATGACTGCTCGAGTGGCCTGACACCTGCAAATAGAAAACAATATGCTTAAATAACCCTTAAGAGCAATCACAATGATAAAAAATGGCGTCTCAAATGGTGAAATACATGAGCAACATTTATATGAACAAGCTTTACATCTTACAGATGATGATGCAGGGA
Organism: Platorchestia sp. MABIK; assembly: GCA_014220935.1. Taxonomy (NCBI): domain Eukaryota; kingdom Metazoa; phylum Arthropoda; class Malacostraca; order Amphipoda; family Talitridae; genus Platorchestia; species Platorchestia sp. MABIK. The sequence continues at coordinate 2,742 of JACJUY010014238.1, read as the reverse complement.
AAACATAAGCATAAATATGCTTAAAATTGTTAAAATAATTAAAAGAACAGCATCTCAAATGAGGGCTGTAAAAACCTTTCGAAATGAGAGCAGCGTTTATTCGCGTGTGCGTTTGCCTTCAATAGTTAATAATGAAGTACAGTAAATAGAGAGTATGAACGAGAGTGTGTAGTACTTGAGCTCTTGATGATTCTCTTAATATAGAATTTCCAATGAAACACATCAACCATGATCACAGCTCAAAAACCAATTCACTGATGGGAAATAAAGAAAAAACTGTTTCATGTTATAGCTCAAATAAACACATATGCTATTGTTTGAACAGAATAAATATTTTACAACAGAAAGGGAAGTCTTCAGTTCTCTTGTACTCGGATGAATTTCTTTTCAGTGTTTATTCTGAAAGAAATATAGCATTTTAATGATTTTTAAGTGGCAATTGTGGTGCACCACCGAATGACAGCTGGAAAAATAGTTCTCGGTTGAAATTCACATTTTCTTTCTCGAGCAACCTGTTGCCGAAAGCCGTTCACAGAAACACCAGCTGCTGTTCAATCTCATGTATTTGCGTAGTCTGTAAGCAAGGCGTGTGTATATGCATGACCCAGGCTGCAGGTGTGCGATCAATACCCGTATGCGAAGCTCAACACGTGTAAATCGACAACCATACGCAAATGAAGCATACCAAATGAACGTACTGCGTCTGAGATATGTAAGGTACAGTAAAGAAAAGAAAAGAAAAAACACTTGTTTACATAAAGTAGAAACATGAAATGTCGATACATTGGTTTTTAAAACTAGTAGGGTCGCTTTGGCTGTGTTATGCCTTATTATTATGCTTATGTTTAAGACTTTCTAATACTAAAGGAGATACGTTAAAAATTTATACAGATTGTAGTAAAAAAGTGTTCTCATTGCCGCATATTTCATTTTTACAAGCCTCACTATGACTCCAGACAATTTTTTGCTCATCATAGTTCAATTCAGCAACTCAGAATTGCGGATTTGAAAGTTCCCAAAGACTCTTCTGAACTGATTAGGATGCTTGAGTCGTGGCAGAGTCCTTTGGGCTCCGCAAGACATCAAATAGAACCGTCTCAGAATTGTGCGTAATAAATTTATTGGGGCAGCCGCGAACACAACAGGTTTTCTGAGGCAGATTTCATGCGTTGCCGGGCGCGGGCAGGCAAGACACGTGTAGAGGACACGTTCTCACCAACACGTGTGATTTGGAAGTAGAACAAAATGGGATTTCAGCAACACGTGTGATTTGGAAGCAGAACAAAATGGGATTTCACCAACACGTGTGATTTGGAAGCAGAACAAGATGGGTTTTTTCTACTCGTATCTCTGCAGGCACAAGTCACAGAGTTACGGACTTTATAGCTTCAATAAGTAAAAAAGGTGACTCCTCGTAAACCACTCTTTTTTGTGGTGATTTTTTTGACTGTGTTAAACTGTGTTTAACTGGAGCATATTTTACTGGTTTTGTTTAGATGTTTGTCGGAAGCTAACGCAAAGTGGACAGTCACTAGCAGGCAGGAAGGAGTCGGAAACTTCCACCAAAATACATCATTAAATGAAAATTAAATAAACTGTCTATCTACCTTCTACTACTCGTATTTGATGACCACGTTATTCTCTTACATACGTACAAACATGTAAATGTTGTCAGTGATTTTAAAATGTTTCGTAGATGTACAAACATCTTTTTACGCAGGCGTTGAATTATTTCAGGACAAATCTTGAGCGCACAACATTGCGGCCAATAAATACACATTATAAACATGTTTTTCTCTCATTCATGAAACAGAATTTAGCCGTAAAACTCAGAAATTATTGTCAGAGACGGTATGAATTTTTCATCATGGAATAAGTCTCCAAACAATGTATAACTAATGTGCTTTTTCATTTTATCATAAAGTACAGTTTCGCTTTTCTTCCTGAAATACTCGTAAATCTATGAACGCTCTGCGTAAACTAAGACTGAATAAAGGCGAACCTTCATACATTATAGATTAATATCACATACACTCATACTTATGTTACCACGTTCGAAATATGACAGTTTTGCCATCTGCGAAAAAGAAAAAACTTATTTTTTTACGCTACGAGGCGTATAATAGGACACATTCGTGTATGACCTGAAGCCAGTCAACTAACATGAAATATCAACGTTTGTCTTCAAAAGTAGACATATCTAGAGTCTATTGTTACGAGTTTTAGACTCCAGGCTATGTCAATCAAATTGTTTGATTTACAAATTAATCATTTAGTCCTCGAAACGTGAAAATGAAAATAAATTCGTTGACGTGAATGAGAAAACTGAAGCAGCTATATGCGCGAATACTGTCATAACTCCTTCGCTTAACTACAACTAGAGTGCAGCACGAGGATAAAATGGAACTAGAGTTCAGGCATTCGGAAGTAACATTGCCATAAACTTATAATGAATATAGTTGGATATTCATGAGACCGAATATCGGGAAACGACAGAACACAGCTTTAATTCAGGATACTGAAATTTTTGCTTCTAATTACAGTCGGGCGGTGTTAACTCAACGCATACCGCATGCAGTACTTTCTATGTGCACTCGTGCGATGGAATTCATTCCGTTTGAAGAGGCTCACTGGTGAGGAAATTCATGCATGAACTGAAGGATGATCCATAATAATAATAACTCATTTAACGACAGCTTCGGTCATAAACTATTTAGCTGTCGCTTTGGCATTCAGGCCAAA
>JACJUY010014237.1:2670-19564 GCA_014220935.1 Platorchestia sp. MABIK | reverse complement strand
CACCACATTCATGAAACTTACTCTCTCTTGTTCATACTTACTACATTCCAGCACAAAATGCTCAATCTCCTCAAAGCTTCAAAGATTTCAAATTTCAGTTTGCCCAAGATCTCAGTCCGCAAAAAGGGAAATTGCGGATGAAGGGTCCAAGTGGACAGACATCTTTAAGATGAGAAGAGGTGTGGAAAATTTATAGTGAAAATTTGAGTATTCAGATGACCTAAGACTAAGGTATACCACTAAAAAATCATTAACCCTTGAATGAAATTCAATGGAAGCCAGTAAAGTGATTGCTCCTTGGATAGAGAATCTTCATCACACAACGCAACAAACGATTCCTTGAAAGTTATTCAGAAAAGATAAAGTTGGTTCAAATTCATTGCCATTTACTTTTTACTAAACACTACTGAATGGTATTTATAAAAAGAATAAAAAACTAGACCTTCTAGGCTGGTGTGCGTCTTTTTTTTAGTTTTTGGAGATAACTAAACAAGGTAAATTCAAAAGGAGTGAGCACACAACACCTCTCCTAAATAAACTCGACTGGACTTCTATTCAGGACAGATTTTTCTTGCCTAAAGCCTTCTCCTCTTTATATTCTCTTCAGAGCAATGCTGAAATAAGGCAATTTCATCCACCCACCGTCACCAACCAAAAGCTGAACAGGAAACATTGTGTCTTAATCAAATGCCTTTCATTTGACATTGGGAAAAAGCTCTGTCAATATCAGGCTTCTTAACGTAAAACAAACTTTCCCAGAGCATCAAAATCCCTCAAACATTAAGAGAATTCAAAACCAAGATAGCTCATTATCTTGTGTTTACATAATAATCGTAAATCTGTAGTATTTACTGGAAAAGTAGTTGCGAAACTCAATCGCTAATTTTTCTTTGTCTCATTACATTATACCACATGCACCACATTTTCGTAGTTTACGTATACAATGTGATTGCTTGTATGCGAATATTTCCGTACATGTATGTTTGTATATGCGAAGTTCGTACATACATGTATATATATTTCTGTCCTAAAACGTTCTTGTTAGTCTTGTGTGACAGTATGTCGTTTCTCACACTCCTGAGTATATTTTGACAACACCAATTTAGACAATTTATTTTTCGTGTTATTCCAGCTGTGTTGCAAATGTTCTGGTGAGCACTGTATAATTTTATTAGCGTAAGAAATTTCATGAAATTTGGTGCCATGGTAAAATATTTCATTCTCTCCGAGCTCATTATTTGACATGCTACTAGATTATTAGAATGAAAAATTGTCCCGAATGTCGACCTCATAGTCTTAGACGCAAAATAATTTAAATCTACCCATCATACTTTCAACATTAATCCCCATATCCTTGTTACTATGCTCGTATGCTCGTATTTCAATATGAGTGTGCATTAACGAGAGTGTTTTCAACAATGCGTCACTTGGATTATGTTTTCTTCGTTACTTGTATTTATATGTATTGTTGTCACGGCCACCGTGAATTTTAATTTTCATTGTGGCAACATCCGATAGCAGCCGAAGCCCACTGCCCNCCATTGTTTGCATCAAATCTGTTACACGCACAGAGACATGGTGTTTTTCACTCCGCCTGGCAGTGGCAATGCGCACTGGGCACATCCAACACAGAGCTGTTGCTTGTTAAAGATACATAATAGTGTAGCTCGAGGATCGCGTCCGGTTAAGAAACTTACGAACGCCGTAGCGAAAAGTTCATTTCCTCCGTGCCGCTGACATGTGCACTCTTACGGACAGATAAACATTTTTACGCTGGTCAGTTCTTTATACAGAGGACAGAAGAGATTTGCTGTTCAAATGAAACTGGTTTCAAAAGTTGAATCTCGGCGTTCAATGTACAAGTTGGTTTAAAATTCAGTAGGCCTGAAAAACACTCCAAACAAAATTGGCAAGCTGATTATGATACCACTCATTCTTTCATGTTTCAATCTTAAATTAACACGTACAATAGCTGAACGTGTTTGTCTCGATTTGTCATGAGCAGTCTTCATGATCTACAAAGAATCCCTTTTGAGATCGTCTCAACGACTCCAGGTCCGCCAACCTGCTGTTCCTCGGAGTCCTAAATGAAATGCCGGGCTGCTGCAGCTAGCCAATCCAACGCTAAATCCTCGTTCTGAGTGGCGGCAGTATCTGCACTGCAGCCTGCCGACTGCGGGGCTTAGTTGCAGGTGCTCCTCTGCACCTGGGGCCGCCACCTGGATTTTCTGACCATTCAAACGCTCATTTATATGCAAGGAACAAGGCTGAGCTATAGTATTACTTCATAACCATCGATTTTAAACCATTTCAGTGTTGTTTTATGATATTCACGCACATCTATGTGAATCTAACGCCTCGTGGTAATTTGGGGAAATTGAGGCAGTTTGATTAAACTTGGGCATTTTGAAATACATTCAAATACATATATTGATTGACAATTGATAATAAAATGAAAGAATTGATACTCATGGAACTGATGAATATACTCACTGATTCACTAGAGATTCAAAATTTAAAATATAGACAGACGGCAACAATACAGGAAACAAGTAAACAAACAAAATGAGATATGAAGAAAGTTTTTTCTGAAAGCATTTAGAGTGAGTTCGTTATTCTGAGGGTTATTTAAATGGTGCAGAGAGAGACGAGACCATATTGAGAATCACAAACATATTTACAGGGACCGTTTGAGGTGATTGGATTTTATTTCACAGATAAAGCTATAAGAACACAATATGAAGGTGCAAATACCTACAGGGACCGAATTTTCAAACACATACAAAATCTATCCTCTGGTAAATAAAGAACAGCAACTGTGAGGTAGGATCGCATGTTCATGAAAGTTTGTGTTGTTTTCTGAATTCATTTTGCTTTGTTGGGTACGAGCATGGTTTTAATGTGCATTTTGAATAAAGAAGAAAGGAGCATATTCAGAAACTTGAAAGAGAATCAGGTTAGAACGAAGGCGATGTGTGATCTAAATATTTTACTTCGTGATTGGGTAACGGGAAATGGAGAGGACTCCTCGTGCGTCAATTGAATCACACTTTGCAAACAATTTAGCACCAAATCAGGAGTGAGCTCTGTGACGTCTAATTCCTCGGGAAAATCAATAAAAGAGAAAGTGGAATGTTACATGGTTGATGAAGCACGCTAATTTGAGGCGGTACGCGTTGAATTTATACCAAAGTGAAGAGGACGGGGGGCAGTTGTATAAGTTCATTCAAGTCTTACTAGACTGCTAACTAAGTCACCGTATATTGTTCCCCGAATTGGTTGACTATCTTCCTGACTGGAGGACTAATTTCCTCTGCAAAAAACTTTATAGAACATTATTTTGCGCTCACAATAACTTTCGCATCAACTAGGCTTACCTTAAACTTTGTTAACTCAAGTGCTGATTGTTATAATTAAAACGCCGTGAGACACAAAGACAGCGACACAACTTACTTAAAGTATATGCATGTGCACGGGAGCAGCCATAATCCCGTCTCAGACCACAACTTCTGGTACAGGTTTTGTGTTTACGACCGTGGAACAAACTTACCGCCTTCATAAATTTCATGAATTATGAGACGGGAGCACAAGAAGTAGATAATCTCGTTTTTAGAAGACAATTCGAAAATTATTTATAAATAGAGACTGAAATTTGCCGGAGATAGATGGCACTTTTTTCACTAGTTGAGGAGCAGATACTGATTAAGATCGCATTCATATATGATATGATTAACGTTTGAGTGAGATACATCTTGCACGTGATGCATGCTTTGGAATCACCCTCTCGAATGGTTTATTAGGCAAGAAGACTCATTGCAACTACATGTAAAAACTGCGCAGGATTGATCAGACGAAATGAAAACTACGAGCCACTCTGTCGCATCGGTAATATTGAGGCGTGCACTGCCCCCTCCAGTGCTCCCCCTGCCTCCATGGGCATGTGAATGAGCACTAACGAATGATTATTCTTCCTAATTACGCGCTCGAAAGTTAGGAAGAGCGGCGACTTCTCTCCTCTGCCGCACTCCCACACCACGCTGCCTGAAGTCCTTCGCCACGGTGTGCTGCAGTTCGAGCGGACACTCTCGCTTCATCTAAAGCGTGTTTCTTTACTTAACGCTGACATTTCTGAGACATTTTTTGATATTCAAGGGAAGTGATTGGGTGTTTTTACGTGTTTGGTGAGCATGACACTGTTTGGACGCGGTTTGTTGATCCAGCAAACCAAGAATACGCTGTTTTTGTCCTCAAATATTCACAGGTGTTTGATGATGTGTAGCATTATTTTAGGATGAAGCTCGCCTAGTTTGTTACCAAGGCATGTAAAATTTGACCTAAGTCAATGATTCGTCCATAAATAAACATTTTCGTGAAATGATTGTAGTTTTTTAATAGAATGCGGTCCGACAAAACAATGAAATTTCAAATGATATTGATAAAGGGTTATTTTACAAACGTCTTTTGCTTTACTATCAAATGATAGCACCCAGTTATTCATTCTCGTCATAATCAAATCGAAACTGCCAATAGTTATCTCACGCTACTCATCTGCAAAACCTGATTTAGACTCGTATTCTCGCACAACAGGAAATGAATTTAATACAACAATACAGGCCCATGAGTCTCGCCACACTTTGGTGACAAAGGCTGTCTTATTTGGCCCTCCTGTACGTCGGCTTAGTGTTACGGATCGCCTGAATGATCGTCAAGTTCTTCCCCAGGGAACATGATAATTGATCGCTAATATTTTAAGTAAATCTCCAGGACATTATGGAATTGTTCAACTTAATTTTTTAAATTACAGTTCGCTATACTAGAATTTATTACTGTAGGCAAACAGTTGTGCAACACTTATGAACTGTACAGCGGACGGACTGTTTAGTTCACGCGTTATCATTTCGTAAAAGGTGAAGTGTTGTGCATTTAGTGCATCATTCACTCAGACCGAACGAATGCTAAGGCTGTAATTATGAAGCATGCACCAGCATTAAAAATCCGTTGAACTGCAACACTCAAAAAGAATTTATTTTTTACTGTTATGGGCTGATTATTTAATTTTTTGTAAGTTGAAACCACATAAGGCTAGCTTCGTGCGAGTGGTTTACGGAGTGGCGATAATTTTCCCGAACTCTGCTTACGTGGACAAGAAGGGCAAACCATTTCAGCTACATGTGAAGAATCAGGAAAAGTTTAGAGCCGAACTGAAACCAATGAGCACCTGATACATTTCTGATATCTTCACATTATAGTTGAAGACTACAAATGTCTGTTTGCTCACCAAGCGCTAGTTGGCAGCATGAATAAATGTGAACGGAATACTTGATTTCTTGTCGTAGATTAAGACGTTTCAAGTCAATCGTGAATTTGCGCATCAATACTCATCATTATCGTAATCTTGTTATTACTGATATATTATTTACGTCCAAGATTATTGCAGCGATTACCTACCCTTGTGGGCACCAAGGTTTCAATTAATACACCCGTGAGTAAAATCTCTTTTCTCATATTAGCTAGCCTGACTTTGCACTGTACTTGTCAAGCTGTCAAAACACAAAGAGTATATGATTCAATAACTTGAATTGGTATACATTAAATGACATTACTGTCTACTAGCGTGTTTCTCTCATCTTCTGATTCGTTCTCAAGCTTAGTAGAATACTAGAAGAAAAGTAGCTGAATCGGTAATAATTAAAAGGAAACAGTGAAATCACTTCAAAAGTGTTTATGAATAAAATGAAATGAGTCGCCATTTTGATATTTCACCACCAATTTTTTCTTTCCTCATTGAACGTGCTTGGGATACGATACGTAATTTTATTGCGTAGATTTGCATAAAATGTCCTTATTTTGCATACTAGGTACACGTTTGTCCGGTTTGAGCGTTTGCTAAAAATACATTCTTCCCTGGTTACGACTGTAGCATATCCAGTCAAAATTTAGGACAGATATTAATTTGTATTTGTTGTGTCTCACAAAAAGTATGCCGAAATTGTCAGTGGAATGAAAAACTAAGTTGAATCTTTCTTTACTTTGAAATCCTCCCTGGCGACGACTGATGCAAATACGGTCGAAATTTTGGGCTCATACTAATTTCTATGTACTGTGTCTCTTTTCTTCAAAATTGGAAGTAGGGTATGGAATTTTTTACTGTTATTACTGAAATTAGAGTGTGGGCCGTGACAACCAAGCAATCGAAAATCTTATTCGTAAAATAGGCATTCACGTATTTACAACAGAGCGTGCATGAATTTTGAGTTTTACCTCATGTTATTACTAAGAGCTTGATGTTCATGTTTCGCCTCAGATGAATGCTGAAGAGAGAGCATGGAGAGCATGGTTGTTGAAGAGAGAGCATGGTTTTTGAAGAGAGAGCATGGAGAGCATGGTTGTTGAAGAGAGAGCATGGAGAGCATGGAGAGCATAGTTGTTGAAGAGAGAGCATGGAGAGCATGGTTGTTGAAGAGAGAGCATGGAGAGCAAGGTTGTTGAAGAAAGAGCATGGAGAGCAAAGTTGTTGAAGAGAGAGCATGGAGAGCAAGGTTGCTGAAGAGAGAGCATGGAGAGCATGGTTGTTGAAGAGAGAGTATGGAGAGCATGGTTGCTGAAGAGAGAGTATGGAGAGCAAGGTTGCTGAAGAGAGAGCATGGAGAGCAAGGTTGTTGAAGAGAGAGTATGGAGAGCATGGTTGCTGAAGAGAAAGCTTCCAACCGAACAAACAGGCAGCCCATTGAATTATTAAGTCTTATAAGTCTATACAGAGTGGGCCACAAAAACCCGAACTTTGATTTTATATAGCAAGAAAATGTATCAATAAATATGATCACCGACACACTCCTATTTTAAAAAACAACGTGCCACGGAATTAATGAAATTCAGTACTCAATATATTTTGTCAATTAATATCAGAGTCGGTTTTTGTGCCCACCCAGTAGTCAAGTTGAGGAACATAATAATCACGTAGTAACATCAGAGATATTATGACCTTCCCGAATTTTTCGTTCAAAGATGCTAATTAAGGAAATTCATGTAAACTATCTAATCGAAAAGAAAAGCATTTAAAATTTATTTAAGACAAGCTAAAACTAAACAGGAAAATCAGGTTGTATTTTGGGCGCTGTCTCAAAAATTTCTGAGGCAAAAATGACACGTAGATTTTATAGATAGTCGGTGTTTTTTTATCATTATTTCGTTTCAGACCAAGTCGGGAAAGAAAACATATTCTCGAGAGAGAAAATTTTAGAGTACATTACCAAGAATACTCAAGTACACACACGCAATTTTGATATTATTGCTAAAAAATATTGAAGGGCGGAGCAGTGTAACATCAAATTCGACATTAACTTGCATTAAAATAACCAAAACAACTTTCCTGCACCCAATCAAAGACTGTGGCAGACGTAGGAGGCTCTTTATGCCCGCACATTGCACGCTCAACTCCTTACACAAGATAGGGAGGCCGGCCGAGCTCACGTCTCATGAGCTCAATCTTCATCGCCGTCCTGTGCTGTGCTCAACCACCCCAGCTCACGTTAGGGTTGTCTCTTTACAGCCTCATTTTTCAGCCTAACTCTGGGCAAACACTGTACTGTCTACGTGAAGATATATTGCTACTGAATCTAAGGTGTTTGGCAACACACGGGCAGTGCACATATGTTCTTTGAAGCGTATTTGATGAATACGTTTCATCAAATCGTTTCATCACGCTCTCATGCCTTCATAAATACAGACCGGTACGTTGATCAGTTATATCCCTGAACTAATTAGGAAATTTAGTTTGTTTCAACTAAAGTTACAAAATAATTGGGAAACGCATTACTGTCTTAGAATATGACAGTTTCAGCAACTATGCCTCAAACCAATAAAGGTTACCGTACATCTTTCCAGCCTTTAGAATTTAGAATTACGAACTTGATTAACCCACACCAATTGAAAATTCATGGTATTTTTGTCTCACGTCTTTCCTGCTTTGAATCGTATCTTCGACACGTTTTTTGTCGCTTTGCATGGTCCACAGTTAATGGGAGGATCAGCTCGTAGAACTGTCATTTGAAACGAGCTCACTTGTTGTCAGCGCTTCACGGTGAAGACGCCAGGCGACAGGGGGTAATTTGCCTTCATAAGACCAGGCTTCTCATTCCTAGACCGCCCTCACCGATCGTCATTCTGACGTCTGCGCCCCATGTGGCAGAACGCTTCTTGCAGCTCGCCCGACCCTTCGTTGTCGAGCGTGACGAACTTATTCTGCACGTTGGTGCCTGGTATTTCCGCTGCACAGTACTAAATGGTGAGAAGAAGTTGGGCATAACAAACGTCTAGTGGTTCGACGAGTGCTTTACAGTGGTTTAAGACATATCGGTTAGTAGCTAATAACTTTAAAAGTGACTTAAATTCCTGTAAAATACATCGAACAAACTGAAATGTCGAATGCAGCGAAGGACAACATCGATGAGTTTATCGTACACTTTTTTCTCAGTTATGTGGCTCTTATGATCAAGGCATAAAATGTTACCAATGCTCTAATGAAAATCGTTCCTAAAATTTTCCGTTGTAATTATAGAGTATGCGCCAATTCATCTTAAATTACGTAGAATTCACGGGATATTCAAAGCATCCTAACACTTTGAAGTTAAGTTGACGTTAAAACTTAGGAACGATCACAATTTATGGACTTTTTAACAACTTATGCAGAAAAAAATAACATGATATCAATGGACATTTGAATATAATGCTCGAAAAGTTATTGGAAAGAATTTAGTTTTGCTGTTGCAGTTGATTGCCCTGGCGATCGCGGAAGTGTTGGCTTCATTGATTCACGATCCGTATGATGCCTACACTTACCTTCTAGGCATTGGCAAAATTAGTACAACATCGAACTATAGGGTCGCCAGTTAAATGCGGTCTCCAAACTGCAATTACAACTGTGTCCATAGTCCCTTCTCTACAACGCATTTAAACAATTTAAACAATTTATTTACCAAAAGTGACACAGCAGTAGACTGTTTCTCATGTCTAGTACAATGGACACATTTGAGTATAGCTACTTGTGGGTCCGAATAAGTTCAGCGACTTCGAGGGCTTGGACACGGATATAGATAAATTAAAACTCTCCTCGCGAAACGATGAGCTTGCGTCATTTTGGCGACTCTTGAATTGCCGTCAGTGTGTTTAGAAATGTGACATGGATACAAATTTATGCCAAGATGTTGAAAGGGAGTTGAACATATGTTCATCAGTTTGGGCACAAATTCGGTTTAATATTCATGTAAGATGAACTTAGAACCCAGTATTTTGGGTAAAACAACTTCCGTTTTAAAAGTTTTCATGCAGACTGATGATTTGAAGTTGATTGAGTAGATTTTGCGTAATGAGCCGCTCTCAGGCTTGGAAATTCGAGATTTCATTCGATTATGTAAAATATTAATGAGTAGGAACAGAAGTTATTGGGGCTCTTTAGTGTAATAAATGACTCATGGACAGAAACCCGATTGGAGATCATCCCACATGTGCAGAAAAATCAGCAGCGACGAAGAGTTCTGTTATCTGTTAAAACAACAGTGAAACTTTCAAAAAAATTTTCCCGAAGAGATGACACGTTTCGATTCACTAATTTTTCTGAAACTCAGCACATGATGTATCGAAACGACGTTTAAAAACGAGTGTAGCAGAAGCATATGTAATTGTGCTTTTCAACGGGACTTGAAAAGCACAACAACAATTCTGGACAAAGTGTTGAGGTTACCTGTACTTGGTTCTGGTCGGCTCGTCTGCAGGCATCTGAGGGCAGCTACTGAGGGCACGAGCAAGACCCGGATGTTGTGAGCAGCAGATAGAACACGGTACGCATTACGGGAGAGTTCAAGCGTGCTATGCGCTGTGTGCTGACAGTGTACTGCTATACAGTGTGCTGACAGTCTACTGCGCTGCAGTGTGCTGACAATGTACTGCTCTGTTATTTGCTTATTTCTTGATCTCTTATATAATTTCAGTAGACGTCTCAGAGAAGTATTGGTCAAATAGGGAGTTTTTAGGTTATTGATCTAAAAAACGGCAGATAAAAATCATTCGATATCAAGTAAGCAGACAAGACATGAGAAAGCACTCAAGAATAGCACTCTGAACTGCAATGAGGGGTTCTGCCAAGAGCCTATGAGCCGTTTGCTCAGCCGCTGAAGACAACCGATGTCTTAGAGCATAAAGCTTTCCATCTCTATTCTCCCCAATAGTTTCAGTCCTTGTTTCTCTAAAAAAACTATGTACGCCTCCTACGAAGTTACTAGAGAAAGGAGTACCTGTTTGTGCCGTTGTATGTGTACGAGTGCACAAGGTGGTATTGTCAAGTTATTTTTATGCGTGTTGATGTGACCACAGGACTCATTATTCTGTTCTAAACAAATTCACTCTTGTTACCTACTGCTCAAGATTTGAGAGATTAACTGGTTTGTAATAGTTGGTGCAGGAGCGAGCAATTCTTCCCATATTCCCAAATATTTAAATTCTCATTTCCATGAAAATTACATAGTCGAAATTGTGATTAGGTTTTAAAAATTATACGTAAGCACAATATTTGATAGTTATACATGACTCTAAACGCGCAATCGTTCTGTCGAAATTGGGTGCTACTATAGCGTGAGGTCTACCGCCACATGTCGCCCACCCAGGTGCAGCTTGAGATGTACAAATTGAGTATTTATCGCCAAATTAACTGTATAGAAATAGATAATATTTATTATTAACCTATCCTAACCTAACGCAATAGAGGTAGACCTCACGCTATAGTACTAGCTAGAGGTAGATCTCATGCTATAGCAGCACCCTAAATTGTTACTAGGTGTTACTAATTGCATCTAAGCGCCATACATATTCCATGACACTAAATGAGAACATATGTTCAACTATCCATCTCACTTTGAACTTGACGTATACAGGCAAAGGCTGTTAAATATATTGAAAGCCACAGATATTTATTCGCACGTTTCTTTCTCCAATCGCAACTCTTCGGAAAATAGCTGATAAATCCACCACGTAATATATGATTATCAAGAAATGCAAATAAATTAACATTTAAACTACACCTTTTTCACTTCAAATTAATCTAAGTCAAGTTCAATTTAATTCAAGTCAAGTTCAATTTAATTCAAGTCAAGTTCAATTTAATCCAAGTCAAATTCAAATTAATCCAACCTTAAGAGTTGGGTTAAAAATTGACATAATCCCTTGGTAATTTGAGCTTTTTTGTGTTAAATATGTATCTATTGGATGTGATGAGCAAGAAAAACGTTTTTCCTTTCAGCAAGGAGCACAAAAAAATATCTGCAGTTTAAAAACAAGCTGTCGTAAAATGTGGTAAGTATTCAGCATCAGGAGGCAGAGTGTGATTCAGATCTTTGAGCGGAGTAACAGATAGAGGTCAATTATAAAAACTTCGTATCATACTACACATTAAAGTTGTTTTACAATTCTAAATTATTGGTAGTATGCATCCATTCAAATATTTATGTTCAAAGGTAATTTTATGTTACACATACACACAGTAATATCGAGGATTTATTTACACTTATTTAAAGATCTATATGCGTGAAATTCCATTTTATCACATATATAAAATCATACATGCTTGCAACTACAAAAGATTGCCATTGGACGATACGTAGATTTAACCTTTAAAAAGAAATATAGCAGCGAAGTCTGTTTTTGCTTGTTCAAACGATTTTTGTAAAAACAAGTTACAATTTGCTTCATCGGTAGAGATGATATATTTGCCTTGGCCTATTCATTTAAATGGACGGCACAATTTCTGTAGCTAATACAGGATTGTATCTGTGTAGTAATGTACTCGTATAAATTGTAATCAAATGGTATCATACATATGTGCTCAGTGAATCGCATTCGCAAATTTCTTTTAATGGTTAAATATGCATATCGTCCAACGGTAATCTTTTGTAGTTGCATGCATATATGATTTTATATATGTGATAAAGTGGAATTTCACGCAAATAAATCTCTATATGAGTGTAAATAAACCCTCGATACTACTATGTGTATGTGTAACATAAAATTACCTTTGAACATAAATATTTGAATGGATGCATACTACCAATAATTTAGAATTGTAAAACAACTTTAATGTGTAGTACAATACGATGTTTTTATAATTGACTTTTATCTGTTACTCCGCTCAATGATCTGAATCACACTCTGCCTCCAGATGCTGGATACTTTCCACATTTTACGACAGCTTGTTTTTAAACTGCAGATAATTTTTTGTATTCCTTGCTGAAAGGAAAAACGTTTTTCTTGCTCATCACATCCAATAGATACTTACATACCTAACACAAAAAAACTCAAATTAACGAGTGATCATGTCAATTCTTAACTCAACTTAGGGTTGGATTAATTTGAGCTTGACTTGGATGAATTTGAATTTGACTTAGATTAATTTGAACTCAACTTGGTTTAAATTGAACTTGACTTGGATTATTTTGAATCTGACTTGAATTAATTTGAACTTGACTTGGATTAAATTGGATTAAAATTCTCCAGTCACGGCCACCGTGAATTTTAATTTTCATTGTGGCAACATCCGATAGCAGCCGAAGCCCACTGCCCTANGTTCATTTGACATACGGAGTTCATTTGACGAACGAACGTTAGGCTAGTGTGGCCCCGGCTTTAGTCAACTATCGTTCATCTCACATAGGGCAGAAGGCTCTGTCAATATCAGGCGCCTTACTGTGTATTCACAAACTTTTCCTGAGTATTAAAATCCCTCAAAGACTGAGAGAATTTAAAGCCAGAATAATTCGTCATCTTGCGTCTCAACGATAATTCTTCGTTACAGAACATACTGAACACGTATTGACGAATCTCATTTGCCTGGTATCTCCATTGCTGAATACTCTCCCTTGCTCATTTCTTTATGATTCAAGACATCACACAACAGTTTGGAATGTATGCGTAGGTATTATGATTTGATCACCTATACGCTGGGTTTTGCAAACATGCTTACTTGCATATGTGTGGACGTATTTGGGTGTATGTGCGCATATGGGTGTGCATATGTGCATATACACCTGTGTGTACTGGACTAGCAACTGGTATATTAACTATGAATACCAACCTTTGTTCTCACTCTCAACTTCTAAAACTACTCAACACATCATTTCATTCTATTATTGTAAAGCAATCCAAAGCTTAAATGTCTTGTACATGTAAAATGTAGTACCTATGTATGTTTATCAATTGCAGACATTTTGCGCCATTTTTCAAAGATAATATGATCTTTTTTCTAATATGAAACCCTTATAGGACATTCATGTTTTCTTTCTTATTCACGTCCAAAAATGCTCTTTTTAGGCTAGTGTAGTGCAATTATCATTTCATCTCTTCTGCTCTAGAGTATATTATAACAACCTCACCTAAGCCTCACATATTTCTGGAAATATTCTGCACTTGAGAACCGTTGTAGAACAATCGTTAGTTAGAATTAGATTAGGTTAAGTGATCGAGACTCATATAAAATTTGTATTTTCAGTAACACACAGCAGGACAACTGTCACGGCCACCGTGAATTTTAATTTTCATTGTGGCAACATCAGATAGCAGCCAAAGCCCACGGCCCTTAATTAAATGTATTTCTTTCACGGATCTCGTTGAAACTGCCGTTGCTGAAATTTGTATTCCTTATCTGTGTTATTTCCTAATCTGTGTCATTGCTTAACCGTGTTTTGTTTAATCTTTCGTGTTAACCCGTGCGTTCAATAGATTGTTAGGAATACTATTTGTAATAGAGAAAAGATTTCGTGAACAAATGTGAAAATATGCATTAGGCATTTGTCGAGCCAGCGAACCTAAGGTCAAGTGAACTGTTGATCGAAGGTGCTCTTCTATGTTGTTAAACGTAGATACTTAGGTTCGGTGCTTTTCTACTTTGTCACAGCATTTTTATCTGCAATGCGGTAATTTTCGAGCGTGTGCCTGGGTGTTATAGCGTGTGCCTGGGTGTTATAGCGTGTGCCTGGGTGTTATAGCGTGTGCCTGGGTGTTATAGCGTGTGCCTGGGTGTTTCAGCGTGTGCCTGGGTGTTTCAGCGTGTGCCTGGGTGTTTCAGCGTGTGCCTGGGTGTTTCAGCGTGTTCCTGGGTATGGACGAACATTTTACCGAGCTTTCATGAACTTGAAGCCTGCCAATAGTTGGTAATAACTTGTTCGTTTTGTCTATTTTCCCCAGAGTGGACCTTTTCAGAGCATTTAGATTTTAATGCGGTCAGGCCACCATAGATGTAAGTTTCATAGCTCGTAAGGTTGTGTGCGTTTGTTCGATAAAAGGAAAATAAAACATGAACTACATGAAATAGTTTCTCATAATGTTCATATTGTTCGACTTGATTAGCTGTAAAAATGTTCTCTTGTTACAGTTAAAACATAAATTTTCAAGAGGATTCTCCTACACCAACGTGGTTTTATTACACCAGAGGATATCCTCGCACCATGTTTCTGCTTGGCTAAGCCTGAGTGGCTATTTACGGCTTGTCCAAGACAGTTTTAAATCTATGGGTCGCGAGCGACGCCTGAATCGCTGCTTGTGCGGAATCTTCACCAGTACCAATGGCTCACGAAGGAGGTCGCCAGGCCTTTTCGCAGACGTCTTCTGGCAGAATCGTCCAACCTACGGAGCGCAACATCAGTGAAAATATTGACTTATCCTACCAGAATTTGGACCTGCTTAAAACCAAGATTCTGAAGAGTCAGGGTGAGGAACTAACGCTAGACTTTGTTAAGGTAACGAAGTGCTCCCTTCGTTCCATGTGGTCTGATCACAAAAGCAACTTCTGCGCAATCAAGAACCACCTTTGTAATGCTGGCGCTCTGCAAGAAGCGGAAGAGTTTCAAGTTAGGTCTAATGCGAGTTCTCGCACGGAAAAGCTCGCAGCCGACACTCTTCACACGTGGGAAATGGAATTTTCTTCAGCCTTATCCGTGAGTTTGTGTAACGTGTCAATCAACTCCCACCGTTCGCGATTGTCCGATCCTGAGCGAAGGGGATTGGAAGTCCAACTGAAGAAAGCCGAATTGACAAAAAATGCTCAAGCAGAGTTGGATAAGTTGGACACCTCCGAGAAAATGTTGGAACTCGAGCTACAGAAAGAAAAGCAAAAAATAAAAGAACGAAGGAAGACGATACTGAGAGAAAAGCAAGTTGCAGAAATTCGGTGCGAATTGGAGAGTGACGAGTCCAACGCTGAAGTGAGAAGTTTCACGGAGGCGAGAGAAGGTCGTATCGGAAGTATTCAGTCGTGGATCAACAGTGCTGAACCACAGCACACACTTGTCGACAGGGGAGGAGAGATCACAGCGGGGAGACGAGAGGGAAGTCACGAGCACATCCGGAAACCACGAGCTGAGGAAGCTCTGGTATCGCAGGCTGGCCCTCCATCTTTGCTGACTACACCCCATCTTCCCGAACCAACGACAAGATATCTTCTTATCTCAGACTTGAAGAAACCGCCAAGTAATCCTTTCGACGGCCAATGTCACAAGCTCCACCGTTGGCTGAAAACGCTGCAGCATAGAATGGAGCCCAAAAAATTTTCAAGAGAGGATTCTCCTACACCAACGTGGTTTTATTACACCAGAGGATATCCTCGCACCATGTTTCTGCTTGGCTAAGCCTGAGTGGCTATTTACGGCTTGTCCAAGACAGTTTTAAATCTATGTCAGGGTGAGGACACGAACAGCGCTCTGAAAACAATATACAGAGAACTGCATCGAAGGTTTGGTTCTGAGGTAGAAGTTGCCATGAGCCTGTACGCTCAACTTCAGAATTTTCCTGTCATCAGGGGAATGGAGAGCGATATGGTAGTAGCGAGCAAGTTGAGACAATTATCCGATCTGTGTTCCACAATATCCAACTATATGAGCACGACGCCGGACCTTAATATTCTCAACTACTCATTAGGATTGGCGCCAATTCGTCAGAAGTTGCCAGAGTTCATCGATTACGCGTGTTCGATCGATAACGCGTGGAAGTTTTGCGACTTCCAAATTGTTCGATTTTTTCGGAGCGGATTAGCCAGTGGAATCCTATTCAATAGCGACGTTGTCTGGAACGTCGAGCACTCAAGATGGAAGAGTAGCCTCTGGACTCATCATCCAGGCCGTTGAGAGCAACGAGACTTTCCCTTTGCCTGACCTCTTTGAAAATAACATGATTCCAGACCCCAGGCATGAGGTCGCTACGCGACAGATGGTAGCCAAGCATCCTACACTGTCTGAGCATGCACAACATTTCTGCGAAGAAGATCGCGCAGCGGAGGTCACTATTTTAATTGGAAGAGACGGAGGAGACCTCATGGCAGCAAGTACAGAACAAGTAAAAGCCCCGTTTGTTTACCGCACTCCTCTTGGATTTGCGATGGTTGGGTCAATCTGTCCAGAGAGATGCATGAATAAACGTAGAAAATTCACAACGTCGAAAACAAGCATCGAATGCAGTGAGCATTTCCGGGCTGAGAGAAGCTTCGTTCCGAAAATACTGGAAAATGTGCTCACGCGACAAACCAATGACGAACAACGGGGGCTGTCAGTAGACGATAAAAAGTTCCTCGGTATTATTCACAACAATATCAAAGTGACAGAAAACGGTAACATCGAGACTCCCTTGCCTTTTCGACGCGAGATCAAGAACTGCCCGATAACAGAGCAGCAGTCTATCGTCGCGAGATAACCACTCTGCAGCGCTTGAAAAATGAGCCGGAAAAGTTGAAGCAATGCCTAGAATCGATGCGGGCCACTATCGAATCTCGCCATGTCGAGAGAGTCCAAGGCGATTATGCAGAATATCTGCAGCTTAGATTAAGTTTATTTTAATGGCAATAAAATCCAAAATTTACAAAGTA
>JACJUY010014232.1:0-11631 GCA_014220935.1 Platorchestia sp. MABIK | reverse complement strand
TTCAATGACTTTCCTAAATAAATAATGAGATTTAAGACGTGTATCTTGGCACTTTTATTTATAATTCGAATATGCAGAAATCAAACCACTTATATATATCCATTGAGTTATTGATAAACAAAAAGTAAATTTTTAGATAAACGAATAGTAGTGGGGAAAAAAGAGGAATGTATGATAAATACGAAACATCTATTGGTTAGTGTTGAAGCTTTTTCTATTGGATAACATTTAAAATTGGCAAAATTGGAATCAGAGACTCACACCAAGACGCACCCACCCACTGATCTGTGAGGCGCAGAAGCTGCTCTGAGCACTTCACAAACTCTGGGACTTTCATTAACGAGGAAATTATCTCTGGAGGCGCACAGCCACTGCAGGAGTCGGACAGAACTGTCTGGACACTCGTCTGAAGTTTTTGATGCTTCATTAGAGTCTTCTGTAGATTCTAATACCTCTCCACCATCTGTGACTCTGTCATTAGCAGAGTCTGCTGTATGATTTGCAGAGTTTGCAGAGTCTGCTGCAGGGATTACTGAGTCAGCAGCTGCCTTTGGACTATCTGCCTCCGCAGCAAAAAATTGTGCCGTGCGAGCTAGGGTAGAGAGGCCTGAAATGGTCGCTGGTACTGCAGCGACACCACCGTCGTCCGCAGGTCCCCCAGCTACAGCAGCTCCTCCTGAGATGCTCAGGTCACACTGGTTCCCCCACACGCACAGCTGGGGGAGCAAACAAATGGGACGTGGAGCAGTTGTACAGCATGGCGCGGTACAGCTACACAAAATGACGTGGTGCACCAGTGTTGACTTGCAGAGCAAGTTATGGGAAAATTATGGCAAATCGCTACTGCAAGTGGGCTAACTAATGTAGAAATTTAGTACACCTTCAAGGCTGTATACCAAAGACGAGGTGCATTTTCAAGTACAACTAATGAGACAACGGCATTTTGGAAAAACGTTTCGAAAATATGGCCAACAAAACTGGGATAAAAAAAATGAGAAGACCATGGTTAAATAAAAAATCTTACTGCTAGAACGTGAATAACGCTCGTGTAAATTTTTAGCCCACAACACCTTCATAAGATTGATCACTTTGACTGCAGCAGGTACGATTGATGTTTAATATTCAACTTAAATTTAAAGTCAATTGTAGTGAGCAATGTTGAAAATAGCAAACATCAACGGAATCAGGCCTTCATGTAGTTTCGAGTATTTATGAAAATTGAGTTTGTGACAACTGGTCGGTCAGCAGCATTATGAAACTTCTCTTTGTGGTCACCGGTGGCTCACGTTGCAGTCAAAGTGTTAAGCACTATGATGAACTTCAATGGACCTTACAAGAGGGTATTCTACTCATATTGAATAGTCCTCGAATAGAACAAGCTACTTCCTGACACAGCATATCAATGTATGCTGACAACACTGGAGTTGAGAAGCAATTTAAGAATAGGCCACTTGGCTTGTTTTGGTTGCCATATTTGACATTATGAACACAGCACAAGATCTCTACAGTGAATATTTTCAATCAGCGCAATGATCTGACGTAGATTAGAGCCACAGCCCACCAAATGCACGCTAAAATTTCTACTGCACAGAACCTTACCTCCGACAACCACAACAACAGAACCTGACCTCGAGCATGGCGGTCACAGCACAGGCGACCAGGTGAGGGGACGTATCTGGAGTCACTTCCTTCAGCAGGGCCAGCGTGAACTGCTCCAGGGCTGCCACGGCCGTCCTGCTCTGCCGCAACGACGCCACTTTCTGCTTCAGGAACGGGTCTAGTGTCTTCATAGTCGTCCTGGGGACAATGGTGGTATTATTGCAGTCATTTTGGCGTAGTTGTCTTCGAAAACTTTAGTTACAGCCCTCTTACACGAGTTGGAATCTCAGCAACTTTAGTTGCAGCCCCGAGAATGAATTGAAATTTCAGCAACTTTAGTTACAGCCCCCAACATGAGTCGAAATCTCAGCAACTTTAGTTACAGCCTCCCAACATGAGTTGAAATCTCAGCAACGTCAGTTGTAACCTAGCCAACAAAAGTTACGACTTCAGTAATTTGAGTCATAACCTCAACAACTTGAGTCACATCAACAGCAACTTGAGTCACACTTTCAGCAATTTGTGTTCCAGCCTCAGCAACATCAGCCATGATTTCAAGATCAGAAGACTGAGTAAGTTCATTAAATATGAGAAATCGTCAGTAAGAACATCCTCATAGCTACACTTATCACAGATTTTATACCCAATATCAAGCACGGTCATTAAGTGTGCATGAAAGGTATCTCTCAAACACAGGCTGACTGAATGGATAAAGAATTATCTCCTAAGTACAAAAAACGCTAGTACACCACCTTTGTATAATACTTAACATAACTACTTTCGTACTGATAACCCCTTTGTACTAATAACCACTTTGTACTTTGTATGCATAACCACCTTTGTACTGATAACCACCTTTGTACTGATAACCACATTGTACTTTGCATGTACAACCACCGTTGTACTGATAACCACTTTTTCTATGTATGTACAACCACCTTTGTACTAACACTGCTACCCTTACCTTAAAAACAACACTTACTGCACACAGAGACGAACATGGCAGACTCACGTGCAGAGAAAGGCGTGGTGGATGCTCTTGTAGAGGTAGCACTCCACGAGGAGCCAGGGCGATGTAAACCAGCGTGGTACCTGGCCGCCCTCGCGCTGGTGAGCAGCAATGCATTCGTTCCACTGAGCTGTGTCGTCTGAAAGGGTCATCAAATTAGTCCTTAGTGTAGTTGGAATCTTTCTTTCCAATAAAATTTCTTTCAAATTTTAACAGATTTCTTGCAAAGAAATTTTTATCCAAATTTTTAACTCTTTCTCTCTAATTTTCAAATATTTTTTCTAATTTTAGAAGATTTCTTTCCAATTTTCAAAGATCTCATCGAAATATTTGAAGATTTCTTTCAAATTTTAAAATATTTCTTTTGTACTAAATTTGATCATAAAAGCAACTCTCTTGTGCTAAAAAAAAAATGTCACATTGGGTGCAAATCAATAAGATGAAAATTATACTACCATGCAGGTCTCATCACCAATGAGGGGATTCAATGTTTGGTACAGCCCGTAAATCACTCAACTCAACCAAGTCAGAATTCAACTGACACATTCCAGTAGACAGCACTGAGTTGTTTTGTATTAAAAAACAATTTTAATGAACTATTTTAATACATCAATAATGAAAATAGATAATTTTGAGTTACTATGATACAGATGTCCCAGTAGACCACATTAAACAAGGGTGAAATTTTTTATTTATGTATCAACTGTTTATTATTGGTAAAAAATTTTATAAAATTTTCACCAATGTAGTAAAGCCTAAAAAATCATTCCAACAGAAAAAATACTGAAAAGTTCCTAATTACACCAGCCAGTAATGCAGCTCATGCACTAGTTTTACTTTAATATTCATCCTAAATTTTGATGAATGTGTATGGAATATTTAAGTACCAGGACTTATGAAAAGATTCAACAGGTTGGCAATAACATAAAAAAGTACTACTTTTTGAGTCCTTGAACAACAGGAAGCATGGTATGTGTGAAGATCTCTGATGATTTTGAGTTTTCTCATTAATAATCCATTACATGTTGACAATATGACACCAGCAATCCTCATGACATCTATAATTAAAATATTTCTATGAAGTATTGTCTATGTCAAAGACAAAACTTGCACCGCAAAACGAGTATATTAAAAAAGTGTGTGTAAAACTACGCTACCTAAATTGGCATATTTGAACCTATCATTATGTGTAGCCCTCAGAATAATTACATAATGGAACTCCATCTTTTCCCCCAGTTTCACATGTAAAAAATCAATTCATGTTGTAACATAGTCCATCTCATAGATACAATAAATAGACATAATTTACTACACCAAGTATTTTCCCTCATTATTTTCACAAATTATCATCCAATAAAGAGCAAATTTTAAGGTAGCTTTGATGAACTGGATTTTAAAAGATTTCAAGCCATCATTATACCAAGCAAAAAAAATCATTTCAACTTCACAATTCTATGAGTATGGGTTAGGATATGTTATAAGTTAGCTCAACTCAGGATAGGCTAAGATAGGATAGAATATGTTAAGTCAGGATTGGATAAGTTAGAATATGTAAAAATAAAAACTGCTAATTTTTTCACAGGTTCAACCAGTCTCTACAAAAATTTGCCAATAAGTTAGAATATGCAAAATTAAAAACTGCTAATTTTTTCACAGGTTCAACCAGTATCTACAAAAATTTGCCAATCATTATGCATGTCCAGAACTAAATACAAATTAAATCAAATGATTACAAAACAAACCATGCTGTGGTGGGGGCTCCAATAGAGGGAGTAACTTCAGGGGTTTGTTGGTTTGCATTTCATTCTTCAGTTGAGAGAGCATAGCTATCACAGCCTTTACCTCCTCACTGGCTGCCTGAAAAGAATGTATACATATTAATACAGTACTTTATTAGACATTTAATTCTTCATTTCAATAACTCTGCAAGAAATATCTGTTGACTGAGAAAAATACCTATCTATTGACTGATAAGACTGAAAAAAAAAAAATTATTGAAAATTTGAATAAATGAATCTGAGTAGTTTCTGCAAAATTTTCAAATGAAAATTAATAATAGCCTCATTTAAAACATATGCAGATACGAATTAAATGTTTCATACTACCAATAATACTATGAAATCCATTTCAAATTTTAAACAACTCACCTCCCCATACTCATCAACAATGTTGAGTTTTTCTCGACAGAGAAGATCGATCACACTTGTCAAAATGACTGGCAGACGATCTTTGACAGTGAAGTACGGAAAACTCCTGAAATAAAAAATTAACTTTGATATTCCCTGTAGCCAAACAACACTAGGCATTTATTTATATAAAAAAAATCAATCGGAATAGGTAATAGTTCCTAGCATTGCTTGATCTATGAAAATAATAAATACCTAATTAGGTGATGCTTTACAAAAAGCTTTGTTAAAAATTATATATCATTCAACGTACACTTTAATACAAGAAATTTATCTGTGCTTTCAAGCAAACAAATTCTTCAAAAAAAGATGCAATAGGGACTCCTTTAATAAAAAATTTTTTGAGTCAGAAAATGTTATTAATACAAATTCTATGCCAGAAACATTAACTATACATAATTAAGGATACAATGACATCCAAGAAAAGGTAGGCTGCTATTACAGTCCATCAATTGACAGTATTTTCAAGATGTAGAAAGACTATGATAGATAACCATATCAGGAATGCAACTACAGATGGCATAAATTACGAATGAACTTCAACAAAGACAGCACCAACAGAAAAATTCAATAATACAAAATTCTCAATCAAGTTTATAAGACAACAATGGCTAAACATTCATTAATAAAACAAAACTAAGTTCAAAAAATGATTACTTACAATCTCAAATTCACTTAAAATGAAAAAAAAGTGGTATCAACGAGATACTTACCCGACTACTTCAGCAGATAATGGGTTTGGTAGCTCCATTTACAGTTACTACAAGCCTTGAAAAATACTTTTAGATAGTTTATTGTTGTCTAGAATGTGATTGCTCTCACAAACCTCAACTTATCTTCTACTTATTGATATATGTTAATGTTTCAATTTATTGAAACGTAGTAGAAAGTTTCTTCCGGATGAACTAGTTTTCAAATCGAGAGTGTCATCATGGTAGTGGGTGCCATCCACTAGGAAACGCTTACACAATCAATTTGCTTTACAACGTTCGGGCTCTTGTGATTCCGCCTTATCGGAAAATTGCCTCACTTGTGCACGGACACTCTGAATAAACTTGCCATCAACATTTATAAATGGAAAAATCTGATTGAAAGCAAAGTTAAACGTCTGATAAAAAATACATTCATCCAAAACAAGTTGTTTCGAATTCGCTGATAGGTGTTGTGAATCATAACCTAATAATTTAACAATCGGAGTTTGAACGCGTATTGTTCAAATGTTTTCCCCCCTTGTGCCAGTGTAGTGTGACTTAGTTATATTCTGGGCATAAGTTAGGAAAATTTATCATACTGAACGCTTTTTGGTCTCAATGTTCGACGCAATACCGATATTCAACTTTCTGGCTCCTGGTCAAGATCATACATTGGAACCCAGTCATTCAGCATTAAGTGGTTTCGTTTTCTTCCCGGAGTAGCCGTGTTTCACCTGTTAAATAAACCAGATGAGCCTCAACTTTTACCTAAGTATCATTAACTCCTCAAATAGAACAGTGGACAGCGGTCACTGTACGCTCTAAAAATGTGTGTTCAAGATGTGCAATCAGCCAGTACGACACAAACTCGCATTATTTTTCGTGATTCAATGAGGAGGAGGTTGGAGTAGGTAATGGATACTAGCATGATCCGTGAAAATTCCATGGATGTTCATCCATACTCATTTATGCTGATCCATGACGATATATTCTGCCTCGTGCATTGAGATGTGCACACTTATTCATTTATGCACGTACAAGCTGTGAATACCTTCTTCATCTTGCCTCATCATGCTTCTTCTTTCCTAATCAGGTTTCTTCTTTCTTAGTCGTGCTTTTTTTGTTTAATTATTTTTTCCTTGCCTAATCATGCTTCTTCTTGCCTAATCATGCTTTTTCTCACCTATTCATATTTCTTCTTGTCTAATCATGCTGCTTTCCGACTAATCATGCTTCTTCTTACCTATTCATGTTTCTTCTTGTCTGATCATGTTTCTTCTTGCCTAATCATGCTCCATTTAATTGAACACTCTTGTTTACTTTTTCACCTATGTTTGCTTCGTCTCCTCATGGCCTCCTGGGCACCGTTTGTTATTCCATAACAAACGATATGCAAATATTATCAATGCAATTGAATGATTTGTGTTTTTGAATTTTGACGTGCAAAATTGGAATCGGTGGTTGCCATTTACATATGAATTATTATTAACTAGTGTATACCGCCCGTGCAAAATTATAAGATTCAAAATTTTCCTTAAATAAATTTTCCAGACGTGAGTAACCAAGAAATATATCCATCCTACCAGTAGGTACCCGCCGTTAAAATATTCTTGTACTTGTGCACTGGAGAAACTCATATCACACATACGGTCGTTAAGCAGCCTCATAACTTTTATTTTTTATTCCATTTTCTATATTTAAATGTCCACGTTTTTGGTGAAAAAAAACTTAGTCATGACGATTATTGCTCTGGCACCAGTTAGCACAAAACTCTTAGTAAAAAATAACTCGATTTTTCAGTAAATAAATTTATTATGCTTGCTAATAGTTTCAAAACGGGATTTATCGCTACCTCCAGTGAGCGTCGCACGTTTTTGTTTCCCAAATGTATATAGAAAAATGAAGAAAACGCAGTCTGAGCATAGGATTCGGTAAGAAATGATCTTATGAACCAGCTCTGATGAACAAGCTCTGAAATTCATTTTGTGTGTGTGTTTCTTTACATGTTTCTAGATGTGGCTGCTGGGCTTCATTTTTTTATGAAACTTTTGGCTCACCTTGTCTCGTTACTTGAAAATCATTTACGATGGTGTTTCAGTCGATTTCGGTCGTAGAGCATTTCGTGTCTTCTCTTTTTTCGTTTTAACTTATAGCGAGGGACTTCCGAGGTATTATCTACGTACTTAGTTTCCTAAGTTGTAGTATTTATAAGCTTTCAGTCACCTTGCCGCGGATAAAATATCCAAGAGAATATATTTTTTTTCTTCTCTCGGTAACATAATTATCCTCTGACACGGCTATTGTACACCTCGTATGGTTTGTTGATCAATTAAGGACCTTTATTAGAAATTCATCTTTATAAATTTTTAAAACCCATTTTGTTGCAATACATTTCATGTATCGACTTTTTTGCAATAAACGTTTTGTTCTTTTTTATGAGCGCGACTGAGAGACGAAGAAGCGGACACCAAACAATTATTTAAATAAATAAACACACTAAGAGTATCATTATTAATATTTCTGCTGAGTCATGTTACAAGAGCCATGCAAAAAGTGAGGTTCACCAAGGAAAAATCGCCATCATCTGTGGCTGCAACTCTTCAGTAATTATTTGGTTAGTTAGTATCATGGTTTAATGAGTTTTATGGCAACATTTGCGATGGTTGGCGATTGTCGCCATAATTATATTTTCAAAAGCTACAATTATTGTTGCAATTGCTTCAAAGACTGGCCCTGTGACGACAATTATTTCAAAAGTGACAAGTATTGCGGTCCTGCATGGTTACAGTTATTTCCAAATCAGGAATGGTTTTGATTGTGGTTACAATTGCTGTAAATTGTGCATGAAATAATCATTAGAACAAAAGAGTGACGTTTCCTTAATTAGAACGGCGGTAAATAACCAGTTTGTGGAACAACATTCACAGTGTTTGGCAGTAAATTACCAGCTCGTGGAACAACATTCCCGATATTTGGCGGTAAAAAACCAGCTTCTGTAACAACATTCCCGGTATTTGGCGGTAAATAACCAGTAGGAGGAATCACATTCCCTTCGCTTCCGGCCAAATTTCGAGCGGGTGGAGTAAACGTGTCTTCGTTTGGTGCTGATGTTTCAGCAGGATGAATTGCATTATCTTCCGTAGGCATCAAAATAACAGGGGGCGGAACAGAATTGCCCAGCCTAAATGGAGAGGATGGAGCTCGAGGTAGAAGTTGGATGAACTGAGTAGGCTTCAATTCCGTTGCCAGGTTAGGATTGTGGAAAAGTGGAGGTGAAAAATCAAAAGGGGATGCAGAAAAATTCAACTTCTGTGGAAAATTTCTTCCTGGTGAAATTAAATCTTTTAAATTAGGAGTTGAATCATCTCTTGGTAGAATTAATGTATCTGTGTTTGGTGGTAAGTAATCAGGAGGTGGTGGAGTGTTATCAGTTCTTGGTTGTATGGTAACACGAGTTGGTGGAGTGTTATCAGTGTTTGGTGGAAGATAATCAGGAGGTGGTAGAGTGTTATCATTTCTTGGTGGTATGGTAACACGAGTTGGTGGAGTGTTATCAGTGTTTGGTGGAAGATAATCAGGAGGTGGTGAAGTGTTCTCAGATCTTGGTGGAATAGGAACACGAGGTGGTGGAATGTTATCAGTGTTTGGTGGAAGATAATCAGGAGGTGGTGGAGTGTTATCAGATCTTGGTGGTATAGAAACACTAGGTGGTGGAATGTTATCAGTGTTTGGTGGAAGATAATCAGGAGTTGGTGGAGTGTTATCAGATCTTGGTGGTATAGAAACACTAGGTGGTGGAGTGTTATCAGTGTTTGGTGGAAGATAATCAGGAGGTGGTGGAGTGTTATCAGATCTTGGTGGTATGGTAACACGAGTTGGTGGAGTGTTATCAGTGTTTGGTGGAAGATAATCAGGAGGTGGTGGAGTGTTATCAGATCTTGGTGGTATAGAAACACTAGGTGGTGGAATGTTATCAGTGTTTGGCGGAAGATAATCAGGAGGTGGTGGAGTGTTATCAGATCTTGGTGGTATAGAAACACTAGGTGGTGGAATGTTATCAGTGTTTGGTGGAAGATAATCAGGAGGTGGTGGAGTGTTATCAGATCTTAGTGGTATAGAAACACTAGGTGGTGGAGTGTTATCAGTGTTTGGTGGAAGATAATCAGGAGGTGGTGGAGTGTTATCAGATCTTGGTGGTATAGAAACACTAGGTGGTGGAATGTTATCAGTGTTTGGTGGAAGATAATCAGGGGGTGGTGGAGTGTTATCAGATCTTGATGGTATAGAAACACTAGGTGGTGGAGTGTTATCAGTGTTTGGTGGAAGAAAATCAGGAGGTGGTGGCGTGTTATCATTTCTTGGTGGTATAGTAACACTAGGTGGTGGAATGTTATCAGTGTTTGGTGGAAGATAATCAGGAGGTGGTGGAGTGTTATCAGTTCTTAATAGTATAGAAACACGAGGTGGTAGAGTGTTATCAGTGTTTGGTGGAAGATAATCAGGAGGTGGAGTGTTAGCAGATCTTGGTGGTATAGAAACACTAGGTGGTGGAGTGTTATCAGTGTTTGGTGGAAGATAATCAGGAGGTGGTGGAGTGTTATCAGATCTTGGTGGTATAGAAACATTAGGTGGTGGAGTGTTATCGGTGTTTGGTGGAAGGTAATCAGGAGGTGGTGGAGTGTTATCAGTTCTTGGTGGTATTGAAACACGAGGTGGTAGAGTGTTATCAGTGTTTGGTGGAAGGTAATCAGGAGGTGGTGGAGTGTTATCAGTTCTCGGTGGTATAGAAACACGAGGTGGTAGAGTGTTATCAGTGTTCGGTGGAAGATAATCAAGAGGTGGTGGCGTGGTATCAGATCTTGGTGGTAGAGAAACACGAGGTGGTAGAGTGTTACCGGTGTTTGGTGGAAGGTAATCAGGAGGTGGTGGAGTGTTATCAGATCGTGGTGGTATAGCAACACGAAGTGGTGGAGTGTTATCAGTGTTTGGTGGAAGATAATCAAGAGGTGGTGAAGTGTTTTCAGATTCAGGGGGCAAATATTCATTCAACGCTGTTTTAGAGCCTGGTATTGGCGCTAAATGTTTGCGTTCAAAAGTAAAGCTTTCGACTTTTGGTCGCACCTGATCACCAGGCGGTATGCTATCCTCAGCAACTGGCGGCCGATAACCAGTTTCTGGGACGATGACGTCAGCTTTTTCCCCCTGTTTCGGTGTTCGTTGAATTTCATTCCGACTGAAACTTTGCGCTCTTCCTTCCTGGACTCGTTTGGCGTCTCTCACGTTCATTGAAAAACTCAACACGTTTTCCTCTGGGACAATTTTTGCCCCTCTACCTCGCCCTCCAAGTGCTAGTGTCCTCGAAGGTGATTCTGATGCTCTCGGAGTTTCGTCTTCTGTGCCGAAGAAAGTATTTCTTTGAGGGTTCCCGATGTCGCTGGAAGCTGATTTTTTTTCTTTAGGAGCAGCGAAATTTAATTTGTTCTCGTTCGGTCCAAGTGATCGCCCGGGGGAGACCTGATAGGAAATTCAATGAATATTATTTTTTCAGAGATTTAACTTAAGATTGATCAACGGATTCCCAACATATTTGACACGCAAATTGCACCCACTCACAGGATGGGCACTAAAAATTTAATGTTTATTTTGTTTTTCGATGCTAGATATTGTAAACTGAACACAGATTCATTAGGTTGAAACGTCAAGTCGCTATTACTTTATTCGAAACTAAACACACGGGATGTTTCAAATGAATAAAATGAATTTATTCTGCGTATGTTTCACGCTGGCAGGAGGCTTATATTGGGTGTCTTTAATAGAATATATGTGAGTCTAATGGCTGTGGAAACATTTAGGTCTGGGCTGGGTGTACGTTTATGAGCAAGAGCCAGAAGATAGATCAAACTTAATGATATTGCCATAAAGCAGAAGCCGCTGGCCCGGCCCTTCGCTTTGGACAGGCCGCAGAAAAACGCTAGGCATATATGAACATCGATCATGAAGTAATTGGATATGAAACCAACTCTCGTCGTTCCTGGTCGACCTTTTTGATGAACCAGGGCCACCGAAGAAAGCCAGAGCAAAAACAAAAGATGCCCACCCACTCCCGCCTAATCCCCCCCCCCCTCTTCGTGGTCATGGCCCTCTT
>JACJUY010014229.1:15779-27489 GCA_014220935.1 Platorchestia sp. MABIK | reverse complement strand
CCAGCTCTCAATTGATGTCTACGATGTAAATAGGTCTATTATGAATTCAAATATGTCTTTCTTAAATTGGGGAGTTATTTATATGATGAATTCAGGTCAGCTTTTTTATTATGGCAGCCTTTAACGTAACTGAGGTGTGATGGGAAATTGTGTATGAGATCTGAAGGGAAAAATCCTAAATTATGTAATTTGACCAGCATTGTTGGAATCTTACGTGAAGTGCTAACGTGAAGTGCTAACGTGAAGTGCTAACGTGAAGTGCTAACGTGAAGTGCTAACGTGAAGTGCTAACGTGAAGTGCTAACATGAAGTGCTAACGTGAAGTGCTAACGTGAAGTGCTAACGTGAAGTGCTAACGTGAAGTGCTAACATGAAGTGCTAACGTGAAGTGCTAACATAAAGTGGTAAGGTGAAGTCCTACCGTCAAGTGCTAAGGTGAAGTCCTACCGTAAAGTGGTAAGGTGAAGTCCTACCGTAAAGTCCTAACGTGAAGTCCTAACATAACATCCTTTCTTCAGGTGTCGTGGGTGCGTCACGGTGGAATTAAAGACAAAACCTCCTTTCCGATTGACCGGAAATTAAAAATGACCTCATTTCTTCAGGTGTCGTGGGTGCGTCACGAGGACATCCACGTGCTGACGGTGGGGCGCATAACGTTCACCAACGACGACCGCTTCGTGGCGCACAACACGCCGGGGTCGAATGTGTGGTCCCTCAGGGTGAGGTTCCCCCAGGCCCGCGACTCCGGCAAGTACGAGTGCCAGGTCTCCGTCCGGCCCCCCCTCGCCAGGGTCGTGCAGCTGAATGTTGTGGGTGGGTTGTTGTGTTGTGTTTTGTGCTTTGTGTTGTGTTGTGTGTTGTGCTTTGTGTTGTGTGTTGTGTTCTGTAACTCAATGTTGTGGGTGGGTTGTTGTGTTGTGTTTTGTGTTCTGTAACTCCATGTTGTAGGTGAGTTGTTGTTGTTTTGTGTTCTGTAACTCAATGTTGTAGGTGAGTTGTTGTGTTGTGTTGTGTGCTGTGTGTTGTGCTGTGTGTTGCTGTGTGTTGTGCTCTGTGTTGTGCTGCTGTGTGTTGTGCTTTGTGTTGTGCTGCTGTGTTGTTGAGCAGCTCAACGATGTGTGTGAGTTGTAGTGATTTGTGTTGTGCTGCTGTGTGTTGTGATGTGCTTTGCGTTGGCGTGTGCTGGTATGTGGTGATGTGTTGTGTTTTGTGTTGTGCTGGTGTGTAGTGATGTGCTGTTGTGTATTTGCACACTTTCATCAGTATGAGGTGAGATCGTTGAAACTCCTGTGGCGTTTACATAGCTACATAGTAAGGAAATTGTGGCGTGTGGGTGTAGTTGGAATTTGGCATTAATATGCGTTCCTAGAGCTCTGGTTGAGCTGCTGTATGTCTCTCACGTATTGCCATGTAGTTATCTGCTGAACAATGGCTGAATTGTACATACATGTATTGTATATGGTCACGCGCTGGTACACAGTTGTGTTGTGGTACGTCATCATACAGTTACATGGTTGTGCCTGTATGTTGGCAAATACGTGTAAAGACGTTCAGGTGCAGACAACAGACATTACGGTTCAGACAACAGACATTGCGGTACAGACAACAGACATTGCGGTACAGACAACAGACATTACGGTACAGACAACAGACATTACGGAACATTACGGTAGTGAGACAGATTACGGTCTCTCCCAAGCTTTGATAACTTCAGCTTTAATGATGTCAGCGTCACAGAGCTGCGATATGGCGCTCTTCGTTCGAAATTACTTATTATTTTGAAATTAAAATTGCTAATTACCTTGCAGGAATAATGAAACTGATGAGTACGTTTTATTTTTTCTTTTATTCAGCCGCGTGATGAGCTCGCTTAAGTGGACTAGCACACTTGATTAGCACTTCTTATCAGTAGACTTAGTGAGCCAATAGAGTGTCACACTAAATTAGCACACTTAGTAGCTAATAAGTTAGCACACTTGATTGACACAATTAGCAGCAAATTGACTAGCATACTTATTAGCTAACAGCCTAGCACACTTAGTGGCCAATAGACTAGCTCATTTGATCAGCTAAATTGTTTGCCAATTGATCTGCACACTTAACTAGCACAAATGATTGGCACACTTGATTGGCACACTTGATTAGCGCATGCAATCTAACACACTTGATTAGCATGATCAATTAGCAAATCTAATTACCTCGTATAACGAACCAGGAAAGTCAAGACCTCCATCAGAAACATTAAAATCTTGCACTTCATCAGAAAATATGACCCAAGCTCTATATTGACGAGCCTGTGTGTATGTGTGTCTGTATTAAGAAGTGAACTGAGTCAATGCATCAATGGGTTTGGTACGAGCTACTCGACGCATAAATGAAAGTATTAGCGTTCATTGTAATTACTTTTTTATGCTGGCTATGTACAGTTATTTACACATGAATGCACGGTGCCAGCAGCGTACACGGTACTTTAATGTAAGAATACACAGTACATTAACACACGCATACAATAACAGAGGAACACACAGTACCACTAAAGAAAACACAGTACCAGCAAAATACACACGCCATTAACAAAATAACACACGAACACAAGAACACCTAAACAAAAGATCACATACACACAAGAACACATAAACAAACACAAGAACACAGGAACACCAGAACACACAGAAACACCAGACCACAAAGAACCACCAGAACACACAGAAACACCAGAACACACAGCACCAACCATCATACCTCCCCCCCCCTCCCCCTCACCGCAGAGCCGGAGGCGGTGATCCCGTCAGGCGGGGAGCTGTTCGTAGACAGCGGGTCTCCCCTCAACATCACCTGTCTCGTGCCGGACAGTCCTGAGCCGCCGCGACACGTCTTCTGGTACCACCAGAACAAGGTGGGTGACGGGTGTGTGGCGGGTGTGGCGGGTGTGTGGCGGGTGTGTGGCGGGTGTGTGGCGGGTGTGTGTGACGGGTGTGACTGGTGTGGTGTGTGTGTGACGGGTGTGGCTGGTGTGGTTGGTGTGACGGGTGTGACAAGTGTGACTGTGTGACTGACGGGTGTAACTAATGGGTAAGACTGACGGGCGTAACTGATGAATAGGACTGACGGGTGTGCGTGACGGGTGTGAGTGGCGGGTGGGACTGATGGGTGGGTCTGACTGGTGTGACTGTGTGACTGACGAGTGTGACTGACGAGTGTGACTGATGAGTGTGACTGACGAGTGTGACTGACGGGTGTGCCTGCATTGAACAGTCCAACCTGTTAGGTGTAACTGAGCATTGATAAGCCGTACTTTCAGGTCCAACTAATTTATATATCTGCTCCATGCAGTGCTTGGTGACAATTTCAGTTTTCCTTGCATTCTCTTTCTCCCTCTCCTAAACTGTCTCTCTTTTTCTCATTTTCTTCTCGCGGCTTTTGATCTTTTCCTTCCCTCTCTCTCAAGCTGTCTTCAGTGGCTTTTGATCTTTTTTAAGTTTCATTGTTTTGTGACGTATTGTAGCGTATATTTATCAAAGCTTGGCATTCTGGCATAGCGCCATAACTATTGCCTGACTTGACGAAGGCAATAACTCCTTAACTATTGACGAAGGCAATAACTCCTTAACTATTGACGAAGGCAATAACCCCGTAACTATTGACGGAGGCAATAACCCCGTAACTATTGACGAAGGCAATAACCCCGTAACTATTACCTGACTGGACGAAAGCAATAATCCCGTAACTATTGCCTGACGTGACGAAGGCAATAACCCGTCGTCTGGAGTCAGCGCTGAGCTCCTTTGTCTTCCCTCGTCTTGACGCGGACGCGGCAATGAAGCTGGTGGCAGTGACTGCTCTTTGCCGTACAATGTTGTGGTGTATTCTGGTGTATTACAGCGTATTCTTGTATATTGTGAAATATTGCCATGCATTGTTGTAATAAAATGTAACACATTGTGACATGGTGTAACGCATTGTAAGATATTATAGCTCATTGTGATATACTCTTGTGTTTTATATTGTTATGCTTTGTGATATAGTGTAACGTATTGTAATACAATGTAATGCTTTTCTTATGTATAGTAATGAATTGTAAAATAGGGTAATACATTTTCATGCATTTTAATATGGTGAAATGTGTTGTGATGCATTTTAATGTATTCTGGTATATTGTAGAAGGCTCCACAGACGGTAATAAATATAGGATATAGAAGAAATAGAAACGTGACTATCAAAATGAAATGAAGATAAACTCCTTACATTTACGCAATGAAAAACAATTTTCAAACCCAAGTGAAGAATTTTCTCAATCGTTATTTGTAAGTTCACTAATATCCTTAAATTTCAACACGCAATTTCCAATACTCTTGTCCTTCAGTGACGCTGCTGTCATGCACTGTCGTTCTTTTTCATTATTTCATTTCTGCACATCATCTCCCTTATGACAAATTCGAGCCCCACGAACACAAAATATTAGAACCATGAACACAGAAATTTCTCAGTGTCCGTTTCCAGACCCACGAAAACCGAAATCCAAACCCACAAACACAGAATTCGAGACCCGAGAACACAGAATCCCAGACCCACAAACACAGAATTCCAGCTCCACAACACAGAATTCCAGACCCACATATACAGAATTCCAAACCCACAAACACAGAATTCCAGCTCCACAACACAGAATTCCAGACCCACATATACAGAATTCCAAACCCACAAACACAGAATTCCAGCTCCACAACACAGAATTCCAGACCCACATACACAGAATTCCAGACCCACAAACACAAAATTCCAGACCCACATACACAGAATTCCAGACCCACAAACACAGAATTCCAGCTCCACAACACAGAATTCCAGACCCACATACACAGAATTCCAGACCCACAAACACAGAATTCCAGACCCACAAGCACAGAATCCCAGACCCACAAACACATCAACATTTCAACACCCGTTCCCCTGAAAAGACCCACTACCCACTACTGCAGGTGGTGACGTTCGACGGGTCGCGCGAGGGCGTGCAGGTGCGCACCACAAAGGGCGCGACGACCACCAGCCTCCTGAGCATCGCAGACGTCCGCCTCCAGGACTCGGGGGTGTACATATGTAGTCCTGAGGGCATGAGGGAGGCCTCTGTCACCCTCACTGTGCTGCACGGTGGGCACATTGTACAGATGGTGGTGTACTTGGGAAACTGTACTGGTGTTGCAGCTGTAGTTGAGTAGGTGTTGCAGCTGTGGTTGCGTAGGTGTTGCAGCTGTGGTTGCGTTGGTGTTGCAGCTGTAGTTGCGTAGGTGTTGCAGCTGTAGTTGCGTAGGTGTTGCAGCTGTAGTTGCGTAGGTGTTGCAGCTGTAGTTGCGTAGGTGTTACAGCTGTAGTTGCTTAGGTGTTGGAGCTGTAGTTGCGTAGGTGTTGCAGCTGTAGTTGCTTAGGTGTTGGAGCTGTAGTTGCGTAGGTGTTGCAGCTGTAGTTGCTTAGGTGTTGCAGCTGTAGTTGCGTAGGTGTTTCAGCTGTAGTTGCGTAGGTGTTGCAGCTGTAGTTGCTTAGGTGTTGCAGCTGTAATTGCTTAGGAAGATTCACAAACGCTAGCGCCATATTAGCTGATCATGAGAACGTTTATTTCATCTTAGATGTTTACGACATGCTGGCGTTTACGACATGCTGGCGTTTACGACATGCTGGCGTTTACGACATGCTGGCGTTTACGACATGCTGGCGTTTGCGACATGCTGGCGTTTGCGATATGCTGGCGTTTGCGACATGTTGGCGTTTACGACATGCTGGCGTTTACGTCAAAGGATTTGATGAGTACCGGTGCTTTGATTGTTGTTTGACGGCTCTTTATTGTTGGGTCAATATTGCTTCAATAATTTGCAGTCGGTTGCATTCTGGTTCGTGACGTAATATTTTCTCGTTGTTCACGAGTTGTTCATGTGTTAGAGTGTTATTGTGTTGGTTCTTCTATGATTTTTTAGGCTTCCGGATCCTAGGTGCGTAGCTAGTCGTCTGGATAGGACGGTGGTTGTCATGACAACGTTAAAAAACTTACATCAACTCAATGTGGCTTTGTTCTTAACCGTACATATGAGTACACCCTCGTTTTTAGGTAAATCGGAGGA
The DNA here is from genome assembly GCA_014220935.1 of Platorchestia sp. MABIK. Taxonomy (NCBI): domain Eukaryota; kingdom Metazoa; phylum Arthropoda; class Malacostraca; order Amphipoda; family Talitridae; genus Platorchestia; species Platorchestia sp. MABIK. The sequence continues at coordinate 21,379 of JACJUY010014229.1, read as the reverse complement.
ATACTAGCAGGCATATACTCGTTTGTGTCGTTTTCTGCTACACTCATGTGAATTTATATTTAATGCATAAGCTACAAGTTCTTCTTCCGTGCATAGAAATGAAAAACGGAACGTGAAATAAATATATGAGTGCAAGGGTTCCATATCATTCGTTAATTACACAAGGTAATAATACAGAAATTAGTTATGCACTAATACTATTCGTTCCTACAGTTTTTTTTTAAATACGGGACCTGAAAAAATCTTTAATACCTTTTGTTACAATGAACGGATTTTTGAAAACAAAACGACAGTAAAATCCAGAGATTTAGATATTTTATTTTAAGCCCACGTATTTATGATACAAGAGTCAAAATAAGAATCAGAGGACACAGTAAAATTTATTCTACTTTGAAACTGCTTGTCATGATGACGAACTGGACGAAGAAACAACTAGCTTTCATAAGCACTGCATCTGTAAATGATCTTCTTTGACGGAGAACTTCACAGGTTATACTCTCCCTTGAAACTTCACTGGGCTGGAATAATGCTCCTTCCATTAGAGAAGTATGCAGTGCTAATGAATGCTAATGGTTCCTTTGTCCAGTTCGTCATCTTGGCAAGCAAGCAGTTTCAAAGCAGGGTGAAGTGTACTGTGTCCTCTAATTCTTATTTTGACTGTTGTACCATGAATACTTAGGTTCCAAATAAAATATATAAATCTCAGGATTTTACCGCCGTTTTGTTTTCAAAAATCCGTTAATTTTAACAAAAGTTTTTGTAAATTTATTTGGGTTTCGTATTCAAAAAAACACCCTGTTAAGTAATCCATAAGGTAATAATACAGGGTGCGGTAGTCAACCCTGCATTTTTAGGCTTCCGCAGCCTTCCCGAAAATGCAGGATTGGCTGCCTTGCTTGGCACCCAGTACAAAGTCACACGCAGAAATGTTAGGAAATAATTCTCTGGCACAAAATGTCCCAAGCAGAAGTGTTAATGAATAACGCGTGTCGTGTCCACGTGGCAGAGTGGTAAAAGGCCTCGCCCTCCCGTGAAGTTGTCGGGGGTTCGAATCCCGGCGCTGCGCGGCGATTTTCCCGTTGAGGATAGGGGAAAACTCAAGCACAATACCCCACTCTTGCCAGGTGTCGGAAATGGGTACCGGCTTTACGGGGGAAAACGTCATGATGTCCTGGTGTTAGTTATAAGGCATTTGAAAAACCAATGTAGTAAAAGGTGATTTCCCAGTCTAACTTTTTCGCCGCCTGCATGCATGTTTTTTAGCGCCTAAGGAATTTAAGCTATTAAATCGCTTAGGTGGTGGAAAACATGCATGCAAACGGCGAAAAAGTTAGGCTTGGATGTAACAAGTTTTGATTTGGAAATAAAGCATCCTTAGATGCCGATGTTTTGTTTTTTCACGAACAGGAGAGCTGCCGCAGGCTATGCAGACGGGCTCCACGTGCCGCACTCATTTGGGGTCGCACGTACTGCTCCTCCTCATCGCAGTGGGGATTTTAGGCCTTCCCCACCTGCTGCTCCCCGCCAGCTTAACCTGGGCATCCCCGTCTTCCCAACGGCGCTCCCCATCTTCCCAAAGCAACTCCCCATTTTCACAAAGCTCTGATCCAGCTTCCCAACGTCAATCTCCATCTCCCCAACGTCAATCCCCGTCTTCTCAACGCCACTCCCCGTCTCCACAACGCCACTCCCCATCTCCCCAACGCCACTCCCCATTTTCCCAACGTCACGTGCTTTCGAGGACGGGGAACAGATCTGGTCTTTGCATGCGGGAATTTAGGTGTCGGGAAGACCAAAGAATGGAGTCGAGGTGTCGTTCAAAAGAAGATTCGCTCCTGCAAAGTTTGAGTCGCTGTTCTAACGTGATATCGTTGAGAATTTTACATGTCAAGGAGGCTGTGCAGCGGAACTCTTCACGGAACTCAAAAGTAGATAAAGCATTGAACTCGTTAAATAATAATCCCCAACTCGGAAAGATAAAGAACAATACTCAACTCGAAAAGATAAGGAACAATACTCAGCTCGAACAGGGACAGTGGAATATGCGCCGGATATCAAGTCATTGTGACAAGAGTTCAAACTATTGTGACAGGAACCCAAGCTATTGTGACAGGTTTTTAAGCCAGTGTAACAGAATTTCAAGCTATTGTGACAGGATTTCAAGTTATTGTGACAGCAGTGTGCGCGTGGTCGCTTTACATTCACCTCTGGTTCGCACAATTATAGCAGTCCCAATTGTTGCAGGCATAATTGTTCCTGTCCCATTTGTTGCAGACACAATTGTTGCTGTCCCAATAGTTGCTATCCCAATTGTTGCTGTCCCAATTGTGCGTTCTCGCTCAAGGTCAACTGGCAAAGATTCTTCTGAGTTAGTCACATGGCTTCTATCCATCTCCTGTTCCCTGGTGTCCCCGCATTCTGGTCACGCCCCGCCACTGTTCAGTCATGACCAAATTGGACTGGTAAGTTGTAACAGATGACTTCCTTCTCGCAGCCAGACACGTAGGGTAATTGTTGTGTTTCTTTAGCGCTCACAGTTTGTGTGTATTGTAAAATGGAAAACGTGTATTGTAAAATGGAAAACGTGTATTGTAAAATGGAGTCTAAGTTGCACAGTTTCTGTAGACAAAAGGTATATTGTAAAATGGTGACTAAGTTGCAGAGTTTGTGTAGAAAAAGGTGTATTGTAAAATGGTGACGAAGTTGCAGAGTTTGTGTAGACAAAAGATGAATTGTAAAATAATGCCTAAGTTAACGCTTTCTGAAGGCTTTTCTGGTACTTGGGTTGTTTGAAGTTTCAGCGTTTGTGTTAAGTGTATACAGCTCTGCGGTGTGTGAGTAGATGCGTAAGTAGATTAAAGTTGAGACAATATGTATCAACAGTTAGAACGATTAATTTTTAAAATCTACCATTAGGTTTTTTCTTTTTTGTCATTTCAGAGTCACTGAATGTTGACTTTGAAATTTTCATCTTTCGTTTAGTGATGCAAATGAAAGCGCAATTGCAAAAAAATATAGCTTCTGATCTGATTTTTTTTGTCCTATCTCATGAAGCGAACATCATTTTAACATCATTTTGACCTGCCGTTCTTTGTCCAATCTCTTGAGAAAAGCTCCAATTTGATATTAATCTACATAATGTAAAATGAGTTTTGAAATCAATGTAACAACTGTTGAATAAGAATCAATTGGATGTTAATATTGGTAGCTTTTTTTCTCTTTCGTGTATTTTGCATAGAAATTCCTTTTCTCAATTAGTCTATGTGCGCCTAGCCATCTGATTGCAGTTGTGTGGAGGCAGTTGTGTGTGGGGGCAGTTGTGCGGGGGCAGTTGTGTGTGGGNTGGGATCTATGCATAGATTCTTCTCAGCTATTTATTACATTTATTTGTGATTAGTACTTTAGGAGTTTGAATTGCAGCATAAAACATACGAAAAGGCAATAAAGTGATTAAAAGGATCTAATTAAAACATCAAAGAAAACGTGTCTATCTTTCTTCGGAGACACTCACGTTCTATTATTTTAAATGCTGGTGATTCGTTGAACTTGGTTTTGGACTGCACACGACGAGCACCCAGTCCTGTCATAGAGAAAGTCAGTGCCAGCTGTCTCGACAGGAGAAGTTTCAGCATAGAAGTCACTGTTCGTGTAAGGTTGACCTCCTTTGCAGCTTTCAGACGAGCAACCTGCGTGCAAAAAGCCAAGTAAATCAATAATGTCGTTTAAATAACTCATTACATGCACGAAAAGCTTTCACTTTTAACGTCTGTGTTAGAAATATATAAATAGAACAACTTTCTACAAATCATCACTCGTTAAAAATACCCATTGTTATAAACATACCCATTGTTAAACAACTTTAACAAACAACGTTAAAAATACCCATAGTTTCCTGCACATGCACTCAGCCATGGCTCGGTTGGTAATATTGTATACCTGAAAGTCGAATAATTCTTGTATTTTTTCTAAAGCGCTCCTGTCGTTTAAAAAAGAAGTAAAATATAAAGAAAGTGCAATGTCTTACGGTATGTATGCTATAAGTTATTTAACACAATAGTACAATGAGTTTTAAAATGATTAATGTGCAAAGTTCTTTGTGAAAGAGCAAAACCAAAGTGATATACAGTCATGTATCCTAATTAGCAGGTAATGTTTTAAATAACTAAATTATTTTCAGCTTGAGATTGCTGTAGCTACTTGCAAGATCCTCCTGCTTCAAAAGATTTTGTAGCTCATCTTCAGTACTTGCAGGCATCCAATTTTGATACAAAATTGGCGAAGGAACGGCTTTTTGCTGTTGGAGCTCTTGGATCATGCTTTTCAATTCCAGCATGATATCTTCTAGTTTTGCTAACTTCTTTTCCACAGTATCCTTTTGCTCTGAAGCCCGGAAATTATCCAAACTTCGAAGCGAAGATCTGTAAATTAAAAAAATTGCAGCTTTAGTACACGAGACCTAATTTCTAATTGACTTAGGTCATGTCAAATTCATCAAGCGTATCTAAGAGAATAAACATGCACTTTAAACCTCAGAAACTGGATATAAACACAACAAAAACAGGAGCTAAAGTACATACTGACTGATTAACGCATGTTGGGCATGAATTGGCCTAATGTGAATCCTTAGAAAAAAGGATCCTACCTATGCCTGCGGTGATGGAGACAACTTTTTTTTTATAGTTGATTCAATAAATATCATGCTACACATACTTTCCTATTCTGTTCATAAAATAGCTATTGATTGGGACCATCACAGACTTCCTTTCCTAAACTATTAGATCCTTTTCGATGACTAAGCCTGGTGCCTTGAATACATATTTACTCACTGGTTGCTTGAGGGAAGAAATTCCTCAGTAGCTACTACTGGAACAGAGCAACCTGTGGGTTGCATCTCCTCACTTGAGTCTGATTCCCCTGTAACAGTGCATTATTATGAGCGTAAATATATGAGTTACATCAATTAGTTAAAAAATCCCTACCCACAACAAAATGTATTCCAAAATCGCAACAATTAAGAGACCATTTAGTATGACCCATATAAGAAATGACCCATATAAGAAATGACCCATATACACTGTTCTCACCGTAACAACACCTATTCGATTTTAACAAAACAAAAGCTTACTAAACTATGGGCTGAGGTCCTTGCATTTTCTCCCTTACATAATTACTTCGACAAAAACGATAATTGCATTCCCTCACATGGATGACAATATTGGTCCCCATTGGATGATGTAAGCATTTTTGAGGCGTTTGAAATGCATGGATGTGATCAAAGCTGTCATGAGTAGGTAATATATTTTTGCGTTCATGGAAAGTTTTCATAAATAATGTAAGTATAGAAAACTATGTATGTATAGAAAACATGCTTCATATTCAAGTAAACCACGTTATAATTATAACCAATGAAGTACAATGAGAACAACAGAAATACTCACATTGCTCAGGGGAACGAAACAAGTTACGTCTGGCTCCAGTGCCAACTTTGGTACTCGGACTTCTGCGTAGGATAACTTCACGAGTTGTACGGTGGACAGCTGGATCAGCCGCTTTACTCCGTCTTTTCCATCGAATGTCTTCCAATCTGGGAATTTCTTCGC
>JACJUY010014228.1:1572-14410 GCA_014220935.1 Platorchestia sp. MABIK | reverse complement strand
AGACTTGCAAAAATCGTTTTAAGGAACCACTGTTATAGAATATAGACACAGTAAGAGCGCACAGAGTTACCACTCTTAATGTGAGTACAATGTATTACTTCAGCTGAGCTGTTCTGCAAGTAACTTGCAACACATTAACTACTAGTTTCTAGATTCTATGTATTAATTGAAGGGGGAATGAGAGAAACAGAAACAAGCAGAATGAATTTGCGATTCTTTCAATTACTAATTCCGGCTTTTTCACTGTAATATATGCATTTTTGCTCCAGTACGAAAATTGTACCTAGCACTCGTGGGTATCACATATCTACATATGTGTGCGAACCCACAGTGACCATTGATATCAATGACCATAGATCGTATTAAGTGATGGGTATAAATGCGCTGTTTCGAACCTCGAACAAAATAATCAATAAAAACATTGCGTATTTTTGTAGCTTTTCAGTAAAGTTATTTAACTCTGTTTGGTTTACTTTCGGTTTTAAACTATTTTCAATAATTTTTGCAAAAATTAGAATCGAAGACACCAAAAAATAGCGACTCCAACCTCGACTCCACCACATCCGAATGAACGACTCCGACTCCGACTCCACACACATTCAGAAAAGCGACTCCGACTCCACCCTAAAACATGCGACTCCGGCGACTCCGACTCCCGACTCCGACTCCGACTCCGCAACCCTGGATGAAGCAACGCTGGATTTTTGCTACGCCTTTTCAAAGCTTGATTAACCCGGTTCAATGGTAAATCAACGATACCTTAGGGTAGACTTAATTTCACTGCTTGGATAATAGCGCGAAATCTCCGGCCATGACTTTTACGGCATGATTTGTATGAGCAGGCTTGAAAATGTAAGGGCATTCATCGTTCCTGCGCCGCGCTGCCGAGCCCTCGCGCTGCCTCGTTCAGTGGCGCCTTGTGTTCCCTGCACTCTAGTGAGTCGGGTAGAATATTGCAGTTTCAGAAAGTTATGAGAGTTGATAGATAGATGAGAATTGGCATGAGTAAGGGAAAGTTGTGAAACACGCGTGGGAGAGTTGAGGAACTGTTTGAGGAGAATTGAGTGAGAGCAGTGGAAAGTTGAAAAAGAATAAGTGGAGGGTTGGAGAGAGTAGCGAAAATGGGATGGGAGGGTTGCTAAATGATAGGAGGATAATTAAGCTAAAGTTAGGGAGCGTTGTGGGAGAGCTTAATTATATTTAAGAGAAATCTGAGAGAAAGATAGGAATAATTGAAAGGAAGTTGCTCGACAGTTGAAGGAGAGCTGTAACAGATTATTGGGAGATGATCTTTTCAGTTGTTACGAATAAGTAACAGAAAGCAGATCGGAATCTTATAAATTCTTCCAATCTTCTCTGTTTTTGAACAACAGACATGAAGCATTTTAATGTACTGAGCAATGATGTTCACGAATGCCGCCCTCGTAATTTTAAGCAATTTTAATATGAGGTGAAGGACTTGAGGCAGAACTGTTAGACGTCGCTTGGACCTGTATTGCAAGCCTGAAAACTGGACTATTAATCTCAGTCGATCCTGTGATGACTCATACAAGCGCCCATGCCTCCCCTTTCCCCATCGGACTCCTCCCTTCCCCGACACAGGCAGCGCTGGGCTGGTGTGCCCCACGGACCGAGGGAATATTTTCTTTCATCTCCGCCTCCGCGAGTTTCCGCCGCGATAAAAGCGCGTTCTTTTTCAATTCTGGGGAAATGTTTTACGGACTTTACGTGCAGCTCGTTAGGGACCCTGCTGAGCTGCAACTCTTGCAGAGTTAGAGCTTGTTCAGAGTTGTAGCCCTTGTTGAATTGAAATCAGTAAAAGCTGCTGCCCCGCTGAATTAGAGTCCGTATAGAATTGTCGCCCTTGCAGTGTTGCAACTCCTGCAGACCTAGAGTCACACAAGCTTGTAACCCCTACAGAGTTGTAGTCAGTTCAGAGTTCTAGCCGATGCAGAGTTGAGGCAATGACAAAGCTGTGGCCACGTATAGTTGTAGTAATTAAAAAGTTTTTTCCCTTCAAAGTTGGGGTTCTCACAGAGTCGTCTCTTGGATCAATAGAGTTGAAACTCTCGGAGGCTTATAGCGCTGCAGAGTTGGAACCATTACAGAGTTGTAACACTAAAGAATTGGGATCCTTACGGAGTTATAGCCCTTGTAAAGTTGAAATCAGAACAGAGGCATCTAATGTGATCGACTAACAACACTTGGCGGAGGCGATCGAATATCTCAGCCGTCGCTTCAGTGCGGCATTCAATTGCAGTTTTAACACAAGTATTCTCATCACTATCACATATGTGCTACGCTCGCGTACATGTGTTAATAAGAACTTTCTGTTAAGGTGTCTTCAAGCATTAGTCTAAGCCTCTGCTTAACTTGTGGTAAGCCAGGCCTTTCACCGCGTCAGTTCGGTCATTTGCGCTCCGCCGGCCGCGCTTAGGATCACCGCACCGGACTGGAAGTTGTAAGAGTTGAGCTCTCAGCCCCAGGTGGGCTGTTTCACGCGGGGTCTGAACCGTGGGAGGTAAACTCAGGGGAATTATAGCCTCGCGTTCTGGTGCTCGGAAATTGATTGTGCCCCTCGTTTTGAAACATTTTGTTAAAATGAATGAACTTGTGTGTGAAAAACGGTGACTGTAAATATGATTCTCTGGTGCGTGCTAGATTGGTATTTGAGGGCACGGGACTTAGGGAACAACCTGAAAATGGACCTCTCAGCTTTTTTATGTTGCCCAATTCAATTCTATTCTAAGTCATACCAAGGATAGAAATGATCAAACCCGAATACCGCAAAGTTAGTCTGAGTGTAACAAGCTATAATTTCCCAGAAGTTTAAACGGAAAAAAGACGCAAGAAGCTCATTGTCGAATTTCTATCCTTCAAAGAGAATGTAGATTTACTCTCTGCGTTATCATCTACAATAACAGCAGGCATTGACAAGAACACTAATATTTTTCCCATCACAAAAATTTAAATTTGAAAGAGTTACGGGCAGAGCATTGCCGTCGCACTCCTGCGAAAGCTCACAGTCTCGTCTCCTTATTTGCCAGAAGTCGCGTTGCAGCTTGCAGAGCTGACAATATTTGATGTCCCGTGTGAGGGCAGGGCATGTTTGCGCAGGCACATCCTTGCTGCCTTCTTCCTAATCTCAATGTAATAGCACAAAAAATATTTTAAAGTGAGACGTACGTTTGAAGAAGACTGAGCTGAAGCAACGATGCATCCTCGTCGTCATGGAAAGCTTGGGACCAGTCACTGTAGCGAAAGATCACTTGTCCAAACGATATTTTGTAAGAAAAATTATGTTTATTCCAAAAATCCGTAATACATATCATCTCATAAATTCGTTTTCCAAATGCCTTATAGCTAACACCAAAATGCAATGACGGTAATCTTAGGTCGAGCCAATCCCCATTTCCTAAACCAGGGCTGAGTGCAGAATTATGGCTAAGTTCTCCTTATGACAGCGGAGAGATTCGCCGGGTTGGCATAGCCAAAAATTGAGCCGGAGACCCTTGACGTGAAAGGGGCCCGCTTTCAACCCTCTAGGTGCCGGAGACCGCTCATAGAAAATAAGAAAAACTCGATGTAAAATTCCTCCTTTTAACTCTGCTGTGAACTTTTCAGTCCACGCCTATACGTAGATCCATTAGACCGTTCAGACGATGCTCTCGAAATTATATTCTTATTTCACACCATTCAAACTTAAAACTTCATATAATGGAAATACAGATTGGACGTCATCAGAAAATTATAGAACCAGCATTTCTGCATTATTTACTCACGATACAACAATCAGTAAAACATAAGAATGCAAGGTTATTCAAAAATAAAAAGTATGTTTCATGACAGATTATTCTGTTTTAAAAAGTCGTCAGAGAATCATAGAATGAGTCAGTGACAAATTGAAAGAAGAGTTTGTAGATCTTGTGTCTGTCACAAGACCGCTGTGGTCAGATTGCTACTTCGGCTATATCTTATGGTTTGTTTATCCTCGAAATGACAAATTTTCAACGAAAAGAGTGGCTTACGATGAGCTTTTTCTGGGGTCATAACTCTTTTATAAAACAGTTGAGCATGAAAAATATTCAACAGATATTGAACGCATTTTATACTTATTGTTTCTTTTCTTGAAAGCCACTCGTTTACCAGACCCAATGTGTCACCAAATTTGCTCTTCACCCCAAGCATATATTTTTATTCCACTAATTTTTTACTTAGGTGTTCTCACAAGTATTTTTACCTAATTTTCTACACAATGGAATAGCACTTCAATGGCTCCAGAAGGTTCGAGCTTTGTTTAGTAATTAATGCTTCAGTAATTAATTGGTTTGATTAGAGCCCAAGACAAGAAGTAACCTGGTTGCACAATCTGGAACATTCTAAAATCTTCTTGCAAAATATTTTTTACCAAATAACACTAAAACTATTTTCATTATCGTAAACTCTCATGCAATGAAATGTTTGTATCGTAAATTCCTAATAAATGCTACGAGTAAATTGTGAAATTCAATTTCATCCTCTAAAACAATAAACAGCAAATATCTAATAAACCCGCATTTTTTCCGAAAATTTCATAGAATAAAAAGTGTTTACTTGGCCATTTTCTACTTGGTGTGCAATTTTGGACCTCTTGTTCTAAACCACCCTGTAAATGAGTGCGTGTGTATTTTATGGCTCAGTAGTCATGGCTCAGATCAACAGTTTTACGGGTTTTGCATGCGTGGTTTTGAAAATTAGTTTTATTTCAGAAATAACACCTATGCATTTTTCATTTACGATTTCATTACCTTACGTATTGCTCTATGTATATCAGCCTTGGATTTTTATTCCTGACGATGGAATTCATAAATTTGTAAACCTTTGCTATAAAAATGCTTAACACTACGTTGATTTTTCATGTTTTCTTAAGAGGGAGATTCTCTAAGAATTGTGCATTAAGTACCATTGAATAATGCTGAATAAAATCAGTTAATTTTTTACAGTATTTTTGCGTAAAGTCAAGAGTTCTACGATCGAATAACATTTGTTTTAATGCGGATCTTATATACTTCATTCCAAGTCCTATGAACCTCAAAACTAGTCAATAGAACTAACAAGCCCCACACACATGTAGAGACGATGGACGACTGCCTGCTAGAAGTTGAATAATAGTGAGTGGCTTTGCCCAATTAGGAAAGCAGCCTGTCAATGAAAAGAAAGTTTTTGCGTAAAAAGAGGAGCCTTAGCCTCTGACCCCTCCTTCTTCAACCAGTGACGCCAGAACATAAAACTGAAGATCCAAGAGCGTGGGAAAACAGATCAGAATAAGCAGAATAAATAAATACGAAGCATGAAAAGACAGAAGTCAACAGAAAAACTGGCGCCCAGTTTTTCACTGTAAATTTTTTTCACATCTGTGTGATGCGACGCAGTGCATTTCTCCATCGCCTTATCTGTGCCCTTGCTCACAAGTAACTGTTATGGACGAACATTCTGTGAGTGATAGAATATTTTCAATATCATCATGCTATTTACAGCTGTTTTCAATACATCATGTCTCCCTCAAAGGTTGTTTACCGCCGCTCTCAATATATCACGCTATTCATGAACATATTTTGCAGCATTCATCTAACAACCTCGAGGTGAGCTCAATGGCAGTGATTTGTATTAATCTCGCAAAGGCCTTCACAAAAACATGGAGTGCAAATATCCTTTACATTTCAACAAAATGAAGTCTATCGGACTCAGTTTTATTAGGTCATGTTTATACTCCCGAAATATTTCATTTGAATACTTGATTTCACAATTCTTTTACTCGTTGCAATATTACGCAGTTCGGCCCTTAAATGGGCACCCACGCGAGACCACCTTGCAACACTGCAGATTAGAAGGTCCAACGCAACTTGCAATTCTTTCACGGGAAGTAATTTTGTTCACAAAATTTATTCTCTTCCACGAGTTTTTTTGCAGGAATTTCCGCCTGTATCCTAAGAAATACGAAGAATTGACGAATCCTTGGAAATTTTCAAATCATCACCGCCGTCATTACTTCAAAGTAAGTGGATTTCATCTTCTTCTCTCTGGAATAGGATGCGTCATTCGCACAACCTCCGCTGCAAAGTCCCAGAGGAAGCGCAAGGTACTTAAATACTGGCTGCATTATCCGTAGAGTTGAAGACATTTTCTCGGCCAATTGGCTGCTGATTGCTCGCTCCCTGTGAAAGCCCTCGCTTGTTTACTTGACTGCCGTCTCTATTATCTTCTTAATTGCCTGCTTTTGTGTGGGTTCAAGTTCATGGTCTTTTGTTTACTTGTTCGCCTCGTAATACTCACAGATAAATACGCTAACGTAGTTTACAGAAGCAGACACATCAGATGAAGAATATCATTTATACGTATGAAGATTTCACGAAAAAAAAGCGAAGAAGTTACAGATTTCATCTGACGCACAGCTACATTGCATCACTCGTCGCTATCGATTGTGAATCATGGAACACAAGGATTCATGAGGGTAGTTTTGGCTGTATTTCTCACCCTCCAGTTCTGTGTCTGTGATTTCTTATACGTGTAAATTTCAGCCAAACCCTGCGAGATATTACGGCTGCAAAATTCCTTTTTAACGACATTCTCCATTGAAAACATTCTCCCCGTCATCAGAGGAGCTCCAATGCGAATTACGGGCACAAATGGAGTTGGTACGAGAGAATATCAAGTTATAGTGGTGCACCTGAGTGGTGCACCTGAGTGGTGCGGCAGTGCAGTAGTGCATTAGAGTGGTGCACCTGAGTGGTGCGGCAGTGCAGTAGTGCATTAAAGTGGTGCACCTGAGTGGTGCGGCAGTGCAGTAGTGCATCAGAGCAGTACACCAGAGAAAAAAGATTTTGACTGGGAAAATAACTTGGAATTTCTTACTGCCACTCANAAGCAATTTGCTGAGAATTTTAACACGTAATGAACTTCAAATATATCGTGATGCTGAGAAATTATTAAAGAAACATATTCTTTACAGTTAAACTACAATTGGGGCAAAATTCTAGTGCCCGTCAAGTTTTACTTTGCAATTACTCATTCAATTAAACGTGATCGAGAGTGTTTCTTGCGTATGTGAAGATGGTGAATATAATCAATTCTCGAGTAGGTTCTTAAGAAAAACCGTTGAAACGTGTTTGTATAGATTTCATTGCACTAGTTTTTTTAGTCATAATAAAGTGTACGCTCAAATATTCAAGTATGATGAATTTCAAATTCGTAATCATCGCAGTATTCGCAAGGGAAGAAGAATTTAATTTTCGAACGTAAAAATTGTGCACATTTTAACTTGATAATTTGCTCCTCGTAGAAAGATAAAGATGAGAAATGAATCACGTAGAGTAGATAAGATGGTTAGGTAGTGCGCTAATCTTCTTGGGCATAAACTTACAATTCATGGTCGCTTCTAGGAGGGCTTACGACTAGAGGTCTACGATGCCTGCGTAACTACGTCAGGGCAGCAAATTGCGCGCTCACGGGAGAGCTGGAGTGCAATAATGTTTAGTACCTCGCTACGAGGGGATGGGGCTCCTGGCCGCTCCTCTTGTGGGGCTGCACTGGAGTGAGGGAACGGCGCTGCAGCACACCCCTACTGCAGCACACCCCTACTGCAGCACACTCCTACTGCTGCACACTCCTACTGCAGACATTGCCAAGGTGGACATGACGGTGTGTAGTGTCTATGTACGTACCAGTGCCTTACACCATGATGTTCCAGCAGAAAAATTGCCGGAACCAACTACAGACGCATGGTGCATGCGAGTAATTTCTACAATGGCATAACATAATCGTTGTCACGAACATCAGATGTTGCGAATACTAATCACCATTTTCATACTGAATGCTTGAAGATTGCTTAGGGTCTAGTGTTTGTGTCAGATGCTGTACATTTTTCTGTGAGCGTGCTTAATATTAAGTTGAGGTAGGCTTAGTCAACGACATCTATGCGTGACACAGAAATAATTCTATAAACTTTTATAAATTATTGTTCTAAGGTTTAGCTCAATACGATGAGGATGAGTTTAGCTCAATACGATGAGGATGAGTTTAGCTCAATACGATGAGTTTCAACGATGAATTTCAGGGGTGATGTTTTCTTCGATGTTTTTAGATCATAATTATTCCTCTGTTGAGTTAGGTATGCGTGGCTTCAGAGACAGTTAACAATTTTGCGCATTTATCTCACTTTACGTTTATATTTGCCCTTATATTATTTAAATTTTGCCCATGTCCAATTTTTCAACTCCCTTTATTTACCGCATTTTCGATGCGCTGTTCTTAAAATGAAAATTGTTATCATTGAAAATTTTTCGTTATCCACGCGTAACGGTCCTTCCTATTACTGCGCATTTTTGCCTTCCGTTGTGTAGCCTTTTCCTTTCCTCTTCACTGTCCCTCTATCCTTTCTTGGGAGGTTTAAATTCCTCCCCCGTGACCGGTGACTGGTCTTTCTTTATTCTTTTGAGAAAAGCCGCAGGTCCCGTGACACCGGCGGCAGAGTGTTCTGTTAGTGTGTACAGCGAGACAGCGGAGGCAGCTAGGCGGCTTATACCTCTAGTGGCAGGGTGTACAGCTGGTGGCGGGATGCACAGCGGGTGGCGGGGTGTACNTCACTCTCACATTTTCTATCGTTTCACTTTAGCGCGACTCTAAGCCTCCATTGTTAAATTTGATTACTCTAATGCGATATAAGCCTCACAAATACCAGGTCCCGCAGCACAAAAATTCTCTGTTATGAACCAAACAAAGCAGAAAAACGACAAAGAAAAAAATATGGATATGCTCGAATGTTTGTAAGATTTGAGCACACAAGTCCTCATTCTGGGCCGTAGAATTTAATGACCTTGCCTGTAGGTGCAGTAAATATAGGCGTGGTGAAGTGTGCGCCAGCTCAGATTTGTTTGCTTCTTTAGAACAGGCGAGCATTTTATCTTACTCCTTTGGGTCAGAATTTTAAGAAGAGGTTTTTCTATAGATCAATAGGGAAGCTTCTGTCGTCTCTCAAAAGATCTCGAATTTTAAAAGAAATTTCATTGATTGGTTAATTGCCTTTTTAGTTTTACATTCTGATCGTTTGATTGCCGTTTTAGGTGTTTCGTGTTTTATCGTCTTCTTGTGCAGAGTTTGTATGCGTGCGTATCACGATTTGAGTTTGTGTGTTGTGAGTGGTTGCATGGAGAGAGGAGGCAGCGTACAAACATCTTCGTGATACCGTATGTGTTAGGAAAGGATGTTTGAGCTGAATTACATTGGGTCAGCTTATTTAAACGAAGGACAGCAAAAAACAAAGATACACCTGTGAGATTAAGTAGTTCCGATATAAATCATGAATTCAAAATTTGTTTGTGATAGATATTTATTGATGTATATCTTAAATGAAGTATGCATACCTTAATAAATTTCATGTGGGCAAGTGTCATTTGGAGAATACACGAGAATGAATGTGAAGTAAAGTGAAGCCCATTAGCTTATAAGATCAAATAAGAAGTGCTTTAAATCAGGCACCAAAATGTGAAACTATGAGTGGTTAGGTGGTGGTTACTACTGGAAATGATTCAATTTTACTAACTCGACTAATGAGATATTCGGCTCTAATGAAAACCTCACGCGAATAAGACCGCTAATTAATGCTAACTTAACTTTACACAAGGGTTTGCACAATTGAACTCCATGTGCCACTACTAAAGCACCAAAACACGGCGCTCCATTTTCAGAAAGACTTCTGCAAAAAACTGCTGGTTTGCGTGCGTCGGTCTATTCAAAGCAGCCATCTTGGAACATCTTTGTGCGCAAACACTGGAAGAAGGAAGCTTTCAACAGAAATGATGCAAACAATATCAGATGTACGAAACATTCATGCGGAATAAGAACGCAATAAAATATTGGAGCTCAGAACATTATTATGCCGGCGCAAAAACTGCCGATTTTTCCGCGAGATTGTCCTTGAGGCAAATGTTAGATTGGAGATAGACGAAGTGGTGCAGTGTGGAGGTAGCTGCCTGGGCATGGGGAGCTGTGTGGAGGTAGCTGCCTGGGCATGGGGAGCTGTGTGGAGGTAGCTGCCTGGGCATGGGGAGCAGTGTGGTGGTAGCTGCATGAACAGGAGAGAAACTGGTAAGGATAGCTGTCTGAAAAGGAAGGGAAGTTGTGCGGGTGTAGCTACCAGAACTTGGGGCTGTGAAGGGGAAGCTGGTTAAACAAGAGAGAAACTAGTGGAGATAGCTGCCTGAACAGAGGCAGTTATCCCCTGTGTGGAAGTAGCTGCCCGAGATGGGTTGTGCGGGAATTTACTGCGCACTGAAGTCCACAAATCTCGCTTGCATGGTCTAACGCTACCTTCGGGGGCCTAATAGAGATATCTGAAATATCTCGGTATGTTTTGAGAAGCGAAACCTAATAAAGATGATAACGCATGAGAATGAATATTGGGCACGTTTTTGAAATTAACTGCTCTAAAGTAAGTGAGATTATGCATTGGTGTGTGCATGAAATTAACACATGGTAAATTTGCGCGTGAGGTTAACATAGGTATATGACTTAAGCATAAAATAACACAACAAAACATCTCTTAATCCGAAATTTGAATGCAGAAATTCAGCACGAGTTCTGAGAATAACGCAGCTGTTATAACCCTTATTGATTTCTGTGGAGAAGTCAACCGAATCTTCGACAGTGCGAAAGCCATTTACCTCTCACAGTTTGATTTTCAGAGTGCCTACACTAAAGTTCCCCACGACAGACTTATGGTCAAAGTAGAAGGCTTTGGTATTCAGGTTGCACCACTCTTCATGATTACAAAACTGGCTCACCTGTCACATTCTATGAGTAGCGATTCACATGCAGTCCAATGACTTCTACTAATTACACTAATTTACTAAATTCAACTAATTTCCTTTGAATAAAGGAGATTGCGACGTCAAATAACAAAGGCCACATAAATGTGTTCATTGCTTTAATGATGTTACCCCAGAGGAGCTTTTCAACTCTGAACAAAATTTCCAAACCTAAAATAACTACTTGAAATTAGCAAAAAAATTTCGAGACAGCTAGACCTAAATTTTTTGTGGTTGAAATGATTGTCAGAATCAGAGACCAGTTTCCTGAAAATGCCTTTGATAACCGTGTGAATAAATTCGAAAATCGTCTTGACCATAACTGGGTCAACAAACACAATTATTCTAGAGTACGAAAGTTAACAGAAATTCCAAGAAGAGTAGACGAAAACGTTCATAATTCAGTCAGCATTATCACGAACAGCGTTTTTTTCAACGCTATGTATATACGATTTCATTGGCAATGCTTCATCAGAGAGTAGCGTCAACATGACATGATGTATGTGGTCTCAGCACAAATATTACAAATACAAATATTATTCGTAATATTTGGCAAAAATATTGCACTCAGCGTAACGGCAGCGATTAGAAATATGGTGTTAAAATAAAATTCTGATGCTTGTGAGGGAAAATTTTTGACTGCAAATGTGTTTTTTGGTACATGTGGTGATTGATGTCTGACGACGCGAGTATGGAATGGTATTCCATTCCATATTCCATTCCATGTTCCATTTCATATTCCATTCCACATTCCATTCCATATTCCATTCCATGTTCCATCATCATGTTCTAATTTAAAAATAGATATGTGCTTCAGTTTAAGCATTAGTGTGTGTTTGAGACTATGTCCAAAGGTATGAGCCTGAGAATAAACTTAGACATCCGTTTTGTGCGGAGGCGCTAAGGTTAAAAATAAGCGTGCGAGTGACTTTCAAAACTCGTGTGCACTCCGGCGAATTGAGGGAGATCAGTGCAGCCGCTGCGGCACCGGAGCGCCTGTGGCACTGCGTCATTAAAGCTGTCGATCTCAAGGAGGCAGGGACAGTACGATATTGCGATAGCGTATCGTGCTGCGATAAATCATGCTTGCTCTTGCGATAACTTCTGGCATTGCAGTAATCAATGCTGCAGCAATAATGTCTGATCTTGTCGTAACTTATGATATTTTCAGAGCTATTAACACTGCACAACTTATACTGCGGTGTCTTGAGAAAAATATCTGCACTGTAATAGCGCGCAATATCTGAAGGTGGGGAGAATGATCTGAGCAAGGACATAATTCGTTGCAGGGTCCCTCGTATCTGAGGCGAACATATTGGTAAAAGATGAGCCGATGCAGAAGAGAAAGAATCCTCCCACGCGTCCGCACTACCCTGGCTGGCGCAGACCGCTAGCTCGTAGCACAGCGCTGTTTTTCGATTTAATCCTCTTGTAGGGCAGATGGTAGAGCACGCGCACTGAGACCGCGGGCGCAAACATCACCGAAGCGAAACTGTTTGTTCAGCCAAATTCATTCGAAGATTAAACACGAGCGCTAAGCTTGGAATTGCCTACCGTTTTGGCTGCGGCCACACAAGCAACGACGCGCGTATCGCTAGGCAGGCGCTGACCTAGGATCGTCAAACACGCATGTGCGCACACCAAGCGACTCAGTACCGTACATTTTACTGACTTCCTAAACATCCAGAAACATGATCCATAACGCGAAAATTCGAAGTTAAGTGTGTAATCGTGCTGTTAGATTCTCAAATCAACCATGCTGGGCTAAAGATTAGACGAATAAAAATAGGGGCAATGTGTGCAGTCAGATACAACTGTACACCTTGCCACCAGCTGCATACCTTGCCACCAGCTGTACACCCCGCCACCAGCTGCACACCCCGCCACCAGCTGCACGCCCTGCCACCAGCTGTACACCCCGCCACCAGCTGTACACCCCGCCACCAGCTGTACACCCCGCCACCAGCTGTACGCCCTGCCACCAGCTGTACACCCCG
>JACJUY010014226.1:0-18040 GCA_014220935.1 Platorchestia sp. MABIK | reverse complement strand
CAGCAAAACACCGACCCGGCAAATATGGATCCGTGATGCCTACTCCCATGCAGCACGCGAGGAGCACAGAGATCTAGTGTCCAGGATGCAATGATTGAGAGAGGTTGTGCGTAATTGCGTTTCCCACTGATTACGGCCGACTCATTTCTTCGCGATTCTGTACAAACTTTGATCGAAGAATGGCAGTAAGTGTATTCATTATCAATTCAATCAAGGATAAAAAGGAAAACCAACGTGGCAAAGAATATCATGATAAAAAACAAACGTTTCGCTTTAGAAAATCAAACGTTCCACGTTGGTTTTCCTTTTTATCCTGAAAGTGAGATTTCCCAGAAATCAATCTATTTCATTTATTCAATTCAATCAAATTATGCAGTGTTGGGTAGTATCTCGATGCGTCCCGATCGGTTCACAAAAGAGCCCGGCGTCGTACATCCATCACTCGACGAGTCTGAGCAGTAACTGACCGCCATTCGTGCTTCTCTCACTTGCTCGGCTGCAGAATGCCGTCTACAAGCCCATGCAGCACCGATAAGCAAACTCTTGCAGCACTTGCGACTCTTTTGAGTATCTATGATGCCTCGTCTAAAGAGGCCTTTATGTATACCGTGGTGGGAGCCCTGGTGTGCAGATGGTGCGGACGAGTGCGGAGTGCTCAGTTGCCATCCAGACGCTATGCCGGGAAGTACTGCGCTCCGCGCTCTAGTACTTCTCGCTAAGAAGCGGCAGATGATTGGTATTACAGCGCTACGTGCTCTAGCTCATCTCATCAGGAGGCGGGAGAAGAGACTTTGCAGCAGAGATTGGCAAATGAGGCGGTCAATTCGAGGAAGTTTTAACTTAATTTTTCAAGAAAAAGTCTGAAAAAGACTGGACCTTTTCTTGGTAACATTCTATTTTCTACTTTCTTATGTCCTTAAACTTGAACCTATGACTGTTTAGAGTCGATACGACTTATAATCAGAATGAAATCATGAGTGTATCTCAATGACATTTTAAAAGGAAATGTTCTACGAGCCAAGATCATCTGAATGAATGGAAAACTGTTTACAGAGAACTAATTTGCTGCCAAGAAAATTAAACTGTTTCACTTTTCGTTATCAATCACTAAACACTTAAATTTAGCGTAACATTGGAAATTTATATCTTAACTTCTTCCATTGCATTTCATAAAATAAAGAAAAATATCGCATTCATAATGAAAAAAATAACGTATATTCTATGATACACCATAAAATTTAACCTATACATAGTTCACGTCGTTGAAGTGACATGAAACTTGAAAAAATAAGTAATACATACTGGAAACCGTATTTCCTCTTTCAATTGCAATGAAATGCACTAATGAGTGAAATTAAATAATTTTTCTCTGAGATATACAGGGTGTTTCAGAACAAGAGGTACAAAATTGAACACCGAGTAGAAAATGGCCAAATAAACACTTTCTTCCATTAAATTTTCCACACAATTCGGGTTTTTGAGATATTAGCAGTTTATTATTTTAAAGGATGAAATTCAATTACACAATTACTCGCCATTTTTAATTTGAATTCACGTTACAAATACTTCTATTTTACGTAAGTTTACAATTTCGCTCCCTGCGATGCTGGTTCCTAATTGTTTGAATTTTATTTTTAATTTTGTCGCCATCAATTTCTGGTTGAAGTTCTAATAGTTTATTTCGTACGTCATTGATAACTCTTTCTTTAATGTTCATGTTTTTGTACGTTTTACTCAAGGTTCGCCACAAACATTTATGGTTGTGGTTGAGCTCTATGAGTCTCTCAACACCTGGGCGTGTCCAAACGTATTCTGATAACATGCTGCAGGCTACGGCGCATTGAACCTCTCTCCTCCACATAAAGACTGCGACTGAAGATGGAGTGCGTGACGAGCAGGCTGCGGCAAAGAATGGCAAGGGAGAATGTGCAAGTGAGCCTCACGATGCCCGTCTGCTAGCCCGGCAACAGTGTATGTGCCCGTCGAAGTGACACTCAGACTGTTGAAAAGAGTGTCAATGTAAACGCACCATTAAGGATGCTTGATAACCGTACCTGTGATACGAGTTTCACCAATGCAAGAATATTTTAATCGCGGGTTCTTTTAGGATGGATCTATTTGTTTGTCATCGACGTCTTGAGACTTTTTTAATGAAAACTATCGAACCCCGTCATTTTTGACGGATCATGTACACTAATATTAGTAAAAATTGATTTTTAACATTCTCTTGCCAATTTAAAAGTTGTTCGTAAATAAAGACTATAGTAAACATATGTACAGGTTGAAGCAGCTGCAACCATTAGGAAATAAAATATTCGTCTTATAAATTGTGAATAGGTGGAGTCGGTGTTGGAGTCGCAAAATTTGGGAAAGGTGGAGTCGGAGTTGAAGTCGCCAATTTATTCCTCCGACTCCGCAACCCTGCATACTTCTTCAGTAAATACGGTTTTGTTGCGGGATCTAATTGCCTTTGGTTTGCTTCCGAGATGTTGAGTGATGCACTTTTCAAGTAGCCACCGCAACATTTTCCTTCTGTAAGCTTTATTCATTTTGCAATCGAAATGTGTGATGAACTTGTCAGACGATGGTACTCGTTCAGTTGCATGCACACCCTCTCTGATCCGTTCTGCACTTCTTGTTACCTTTTCCTTTCTATGATCTGCAACAAACATTTCTTTGTCAAACTGGGTGCTGCCAGCTGCATGAGGTCCTCTACACTGAGCTAACTTCAGCTGCTCAGAAGTCAGAACTGCAGTTCGGAGAGGAATGGCCCACCTCCGCACGCTTCCTGGATACAAGGTGCTGCAGCATCGCTTGGCGGTGTCCATTTGCATGACAGTTAAAGCGTATAAATGGTCACTATTAAATGGGTATACCTTGGTGTCTTGTCTTTCTCCTGGGATATAGATGCTGTAAGGAACTTTCGGTTGTCGGGATGTCATCAAAAAAGCTTGGGTTTCAAGATATCTGGGTTTAATAAAGGTAGCTCTGGTTACTTCCTCTACATCGTACTGTTCTAGTAGGCCCGACTTGAATTCCTTGAAATAGGCAATGTCAAAGCCACTAATGTATATTAATTAAGCCTACTTGAAGTTAATTTAGACGAATTCTGCTGTCTGGCGCCGTACACCTTCCACGCAAGTCAAGTTACAATCCTCTTCACCTGCACCGCGCTCAGTACCTCCACCATCATCTTCCGGCCCATGCTGAAGATCTTTGTACGTTTCGCTCCAGTTAATTCTTCGATATTATCCGCTGTGTTAAAGGGGTAATAGATCTTTACTGTTCTGTTTCAAATGGCACTGAGAAATACTTTGGGAAATAGTGTTCGTCGGCCTTCACGACTAGAGGAACCTATTTTCTTAACTCGAGTTTTTACCGTTTTTCCCAGTTGGTAGAATTGATCCCGCAGGAGTGTCTGATTGTGCCCACAATACTGTCTCCTCGATACTCCTCTGCCACCCGTCAATCACACTCACCCCACCAGCACCACTCACTCCTGCAGCCTTGGCTCCTCGACTCTCCACAGATCCATCGATCATTAGAGCAATTGCTCCTTCAATCCTGCTCGTCTGTTTCATTCGACAGTGAGAATCACCGCTGTCCCCATCTCTCATTCCTCATAGCGGGTCTTCGATCCTCTCCCGATAAACACCCCCCCCCCCNCCCCCCCCCCCCAACACTCCTCACACATCATTGAAGTTTTTCCGAAGGTAGAGTCCCTCTTGATAAATCAAGAAGGTCGGCGAGTATTTCCCACGTTCGTTCTACCTACTGACAAGAAGAAGATTAAGGTTATAATATTTTAAGTCAGTTTAAGCCTCCCTAACCGCTACAAGAAAAAGCGTATCGAAGAGAGGAAGGAGGAAGGAGTAGGCAGAGGCACCATTTAGCATGGAGATAAGGGTTTAGATTATTAGTTAGTTTAAGCCTCCCTATCCGCAACAAAGGCGATCCGAAGAGAGGAAGGAAGAAGGCACCATTTAGTATGGAGTTGAGGGAACGCGGAATCTATGCAGAAAGGGCATAGAAACAGTAAGACAAGAAAAAAGTTCATGAAACAAGATCAAAGTTGAAGAAGAAAGTAGTAGGTGTTGAAAAAACAGGACAGCAGTGAACCGAAAAAAGATGGCCCTTAACATAACAAAACACATTTTATTTCAACAAAAAGAAGGCCTACCTAACTCTCAGCTCGGGCCCTCACATTTTCCCCCTGGGAGTGCTAATTTGGAGATAAGGGAATGAGGAATCTATGTAGAAGAGGTATAGAAACAGTAAGTTGAGAAAGAAGTTCATGAAATAAGATGAAAGTTGAAGAAGAAAGTCAGAGGTGCTGAAAAACAGGACAACAGTGAACCGAAAAAGGTGGTCCTTAACATAGCAAAATGCATTTTACTTCAATAAAAAGAAGGCCTATCTAACCCTCAGCTCAGGCCCTCACATTTTCCTCCTGTGAGCGCTAATTCCCATAGATACAATAGTTGTATCCCTCTGAGGGGACCCACTGACAATAATTGAATAAATAATCCTTTAAACACTTTGTTATCGATTTCCAAAAACAGTATGCATCGAGTTATAACTCAAAGTGGGTATACTAACAGTACCACCTGGGGAAGGTGTGGGTGGACTGGGATACTTACTAGATGTAAGGAATTCTCATCAAATCCTTATCTGTGGATAATCCCTTCATGATACACAAATAATAATTATTCAGTTCAGTACCAGGATACGTGGTAAAGGACACACGTAAAAATTCCTTTCAATCTAACCAAACTAACCATTAACAAACTCGGTGAACATGATGAACTAATTATTTATAGCAACACTCTTGTTTAAATTTCCAAAACCATAGGCAGATATCACTTTATTTATGTGACCTACAGAATGAACTCCACACTGATACATTTAGTTGAAAATTTATTTATTTTTCCATGTCTTTTCTTATCGGCGAGTGTGAGGACAATTCTGAAAGTAATACAAATGAGAAAGACACTCAAGGAAAACAAAAGATCTCTTTACTCAAAAGTGAATTACAAATTTAGAAATATAAAGGAACTATACCTAGAGTAACAGCAATCTCATCCGATGCTTCTAGTTTTATTATTAACTAGCGGATTACTTCCATGATATCTATTTAATGTTATGAGAAAACGTGAAAAGAAAAAATAGAAAATTAAATTATTAATCATTCCTTACATAAGCTAGTAAAAAACAATAAAGCGCACAAAAACACATCTTTTTCCTAAAGATAACCATATTGACATATGTCTGCTACTATTACCGACTTTAGGATAACGCACAAGCCACGTGTGTCTCGACTTTTTAATATCAAGCTTCTCGAGTCGCTTTTCATAACTGACTAGCCTTTCTTGTTGCTATTAATGAGAAGGTGCAAACATAATTGTAGGGAATAAAGAAAAACAGATGAACCATTTCCGTTTAGAATGCCTTTAAATGGCATTTAGAATGACTCCTCTACATGAAGGGCAAAAATGAAACATTCCACTGCACAAACCCTCCAAATGCTTTCTGTTCAAATGAGGCAAAGCAAATCCATCCCAATGCAACAACAGCCAGTGCTGCGCAACAGTCGAAGTTATGCGTCCAGTCATCACCAGGGATTGACGCTAAATTTACGGTCATGATACCTAATAAGAATTCCGTAACAAGTAATAAATCCTTTCAAGTGTTCAGACATGCTGATGAACGGGTGCTCAAAACCACGGGGTTGGAAGACGGCGATCTCTTTTACAGACGTGGTCGCGACATATCGACACAGGCGCGCGATAAATCCCACGTCTTCAAACTCGGTAGTATATAAATGCAATGTCAGCGAATACAGCTGCGAGCTGATCCTTAATTTCTCAAGCATCACCAGAAAGAAGGATTCCATAGGAAGAGTCAAGTCAGTCACATTTGGACATTGTTTCAGCACGGCATTTACAAACAGTGAGAACGTATGAAAATGTTGAAGAGGATCCGGTTCGTCCATGATTACGACAGTAATTTTTTTCAGCTTGAGGAAACGATTGACTCGAACACTTTTATCACAGAAAGAATTCCGATGCGAACACATCAGTGTAAGCGTAGTTACATTGGTGAAACAGTTGAGCAATGCCACCATTTTTTCATGAGAAATAGCTGAGGAATTGTCTATTAGGCACAGCTCTTTAATATTACGACCATATTTCTCGCAAACACCAATGACAGTTTTTAAACACTGTTGATCTTTTTTTTGAATCGCACAAATTTGCAAGCTTACAAGTTTATTGCACTTTTTTAGAATAGATTGGAGCTTCAAATGCGCATGCAGGTGATCAATACACACGCTGGACTTGCCAATTATGAGCATGAGACTTTCCAAGTTAGTCCACTTGGCAAGAACTTCGTCAACGTAAGCAAATCGAAGGTCTTCAAAACGCAACTCGCAGTGTCCTTGCTGATGGCAGGGATTGAGGTCGATGGCAGGGCAGAGACTAGCATCAAAAATGGTCACAGGAGACGTTTCACTATTTAGGAATTCCCATTCAAAATGGCACTTACAATAATAGAAAATCAGCATTCTAAAGCAAGGCAGGCAAACAGGAAAACGAAATGGAAGGGCTAGGTACTTCAGCTTCGGAAAAGACAACGGCACGAATTCTCCTTCACTAAATTGCTTCATGACTAAGCTTAATGGAGAGCCACGAAAAAACGCACGACACAAGTCGTCGTTCTTGGCTACTGTGGCATGCAATTTAGGCAGAGAGAGCACTTCCAAATTCTTAGCGCGGTCACGAATGACCCGAAGAGATGACAGCTTATCAAACACATCAGCTTTCAACTCCATCAGATCGGGTAACAAGGGTAAGCAAAGGTCGAGCACATCGTAACACAAACAGTACTGGTAAGATGCTAGAGTTTTGATTCCTGGAAACGTTTTCTTCCAAAGACCAAGCAGCACAATGAGGTAAACGTGATTTTTCTGTATTACTAGCGAGTCACATAGAAAAAGCTGAAACAAAAAATCGATGTGTACGGAGGATTTTTGTTCAGCACGTATCGCGACGTGGAGGCGTAGGAGACTCAGCACATCAGCTGGAAGTGTTTTCACTGCGTCGTAGAAGTACGCCATCATGAGGTCCTGTAATACAGAACATAGTTCATGTATTGATAACCTCAAGAAACTTGATTCACAAAGACACCAGAGAAAATAAGTGACCTGAACTTTAATACATTTGATATGGCGACCTCGTAATAACGCATATCCTCAACCCTAGGTCCTAGACAATCATTAAGCCTAGCAATCCCCTTTAGTAGTGTCAATTAACAATTGAGATGAAGCATTGAAAATTAACTTAAACGTTCAGTGCATCTTGTAAGTCATTAATGATGCGAGAGCGATTTCAAAGTAATTAACACTGTGCAAGCAATACTGGCCGGCGTAAACACGGCTTCACTTGCTGATTAGAGAAAGAAAGCTAGTGGAATGGTCATAATTTTTACTGCATGAGTGGGAAGTGAAGACAAAAAAATGAGCGAGACGAACGGATAGTCATAACTGCGCATTTCCAGCAAATTTCACTTCATCCACTCTCTTTCCTCGTTTCATCAGAAGCTGACATCTTCACCACTTGCAGCGATAGCGTCTTCTGTTCTAAATACGACAAAGTAAAATTTCAAAAACAAATGAATTTGACGCGTTGCTTTCCGCGCTGTCAAGTGCAGTGAAGCTGAGCAATAACCAAAAATTCACTGAATATATGCAAACTTGACCCCCATATTCTTTCCATACCTTTGAATCAGACTCACAAAATTAAATATAAATTAGAACTAAACCTCTTATTTACCACTGAACGTACTTAAGGTTGCTTCGAAAAGAATAAGAACACTGAAGATATTTACGCTCAACCATCCACAAAGTCAATGAAAAGGATACGACTTTACAGTGAAAGCTACACCCAGAGACATGGCAAGAGGAACGTTAGCAGTGGAAGTCGACCGAAGGGCAGCTGGCAACTCACGAAACAAGTGGATAGGCGATGCAAAATTTTCTTATCCATTCGTGACAGGAACGCCTCACAATAGCTTTTCAGATCCTCAGAGCAATGGGAACGCCTGCAAAAAAAATTAAATATCTGAACAGTTGTCACATTTACTAAGACTCAAATCCTCGAGTGAGTTTTTCATGATTTCTTATGGTGTAACGTGAAATCATTTTTGTAACGAAAGCAATTTCTCCTGTAATATAAATGAGACACGAGTTTAGGCAATAAAAGCGTAAACTACAGGATGCTACATCTCAAATCATCTCTTACACACTCAGAAGAGTTAGAATGTATTTCCAGTTGAAATGACACTGTTAGGCCAGAAGCCAAGATACGTCGACTGATGCCTCTGTTCTACGGAAAAAAATTAAATTCTTCTCGCAAATAACTGAGCTCGCGTATCACAGATACTTGCGAAACATATGTCCGTCACTGAATTGAAAATTTCATTAGCTCGATTTAGTTCAGCTCAAAACTCGGCAGCTTGATTTAGTTCGGCTCAAAACTCTGCAGCTTGATTTAGTTCGGCTCAAAACTCTGCAGCTTGATTTAGTTCGGCTCAAAACTCTGCAGCTTGATTTAGTTCAGCTCAAAACACTGCAGCTTGATTTCTGACTCAGATAGACTGTTTTGTGCCATTATTTCTAGTACGGAAATTTCATAAAATTCAGGCCGTAATAAAAAGTATTTTCTCGGTGTTTCTCAATTGGAATGCTAGTTTATACTGACTAGTTTACGCTGATATTTACGCACATGTTACTTGTGTATATGTGTACGTGTGCATGCTATGCGTGCGTAGATGGGTGAATGTGTCACTACGTAATACTTCATTTCACTTCATTATTATAAAGCATTTATAAAAAATATATATATATATATTTGTTGCGCGATCACCCACATTTGATAAATCAGACGCTTATGAACCAATAATCTTTTCGATACAATATTTAATTAAACATCGTTAGAATATTTCATTAGAAATTGTAAGCAGCAACACATACTGAAAAAGTTGCCACGAATTTCCTTTGCTCATCATCCTATATTTCAGAACATCGCACAGCATTTTAAAGACGCGTATGTCTTGTGATTTCCTCGATGCATAGGAATGCATGTGTATGTTTACGTGTTGGGTGTGTGTATGTGCGTAGGTATGTATGTGCACGTATAGGTGTAAATATTTACATGTACATGTGTGTACTAAGCCGACAACTGGCTTTTTAACTAGAGATAATGGTTTCTTCCTGTCACTCTCAACTAGTAACATTACCTAACTCATCTCTTTATTATTGTAAAGCATTCACGTAAAAAATTAAACATTTTTTGCGTGATCATCCATTTATATTTAAATAAAATGCATTTCAAATAATGATCGTTATGTTAAAATTATTCAATTAGAAATGCAAAACTTGTAATTTTCGTGTTCCTCCTCCTCCTACTCGTACATGTATTTTTTTCTTTCACGCTTTCGTTTAAACAACATTTTGGAACATCGGCCGAAACAAGCGATTCATGAAGTATTTCCTGGCGTCAAGAACTGCGAAGTTTCATGTCATGTATATGTAAACTGTCAAAAGTCATGAAGTTGTGTTATCTCTTATAATTATCATTACATGGATCATCAAATGTAGTTTAAGCAAGATTAGGAGTACATTGCACTCAATCATTTTTCGACTAGTGACATGGGTATTACAATACTCGTGTGTGTATCATCTAAGTGTATTAACTTTAAGATATTTAAAAACCAATGATGGTACTTTTGTACCATCTGTATTGGAAATAAACTGTTTTTCTTTATTTCTTTCTTTTCTTATCCCTGAAAATATCAGGAAGATTCCTAACGAATAAAAAGCTTCAGAAAATACGGCCCTCATAATCCCTGAGATAGGGACAAATAAAAAAAGTGGCTCTCAAGTAGGACCAACCTAAATAATTATCAATCGGGCCGAACAGGACTCGCCCACCTAAATAATATATCACTGGCACCCAAGTGGGATACGCAAAATGAGTGTCGGTTAGATATTTCGTAGGCCTACGAAATATCTAATAGACACTTTCATGCAAGCGTCGACTTTTTTCTGCTAAATTAAATTCAGCCTGTCTAACTACAATAAAGTAGTTCCAAAGATAGGAATGCACCATTTAGTATGGCCTCAATGGACGTCACCCTCCGCCACCGTTGTTGCTCTGGAAGCGTCACCCTCCCTCTGCTTCAGGAAGCCTTTTCTTTTTGATGCCTTTACTCGCCTATTGTAAACTTATTTGTCTTGGTTTTATCATTTTCGTATTTTTTAATTATTTATTTATATATTTTTTCGTTAATATAAATGTTTATTCGATATTGGAATAAGAACAAATTGAGCAAAAGAAAAACTCAATTGAATTCTCTTTATTTCGTAAAAATGTCCAATTCAATACATGAAAATGTAGAAAGAGACTAATACACATGCATACATACGCAGATAAGAAATAACAAAAACAAAAGTAATTGTCCCTTATTTTGTGTCATCTTAAAGGAAATTGTCGAAATTCTAGCCGTTGCTCGAACGCTGAGGTCCCTTGCGGACTTGGTAAGGCAGATTTAAAGACCTTCCGCAATAAAGTTCGTGGGCTGTGAGCCACTTAATCAGCCTAAAATTTAATAACGCTGGTAATTTACGACTAAGCGGAGCAATGGCTGGGGTTCCTCACATCTTCGGCGACAAACGAATATGCAAACACTAAAATGTTCGTCTGCTCTTCTTGTTACGAGTCCCAAGCCATAGCAACGGATTCGGGCAAGCTAACGTGCGTGTTTGCCAGAGGTTGACACGTCAGATTGAACTGAGCTGTGAGCGCGGGAGCATCTACTAATGTGCTCCGCTGTACTCCAGCCAACCGCCCTCGCTACCTGGGACAGTTGCGTCCTGGACAGCCGGCTTCATTGAAGATTGTTCGCCTGAACATAATTTTCGAAATCTTCAGGTGAGCTCCTCAGCTAGTCATGTTCCGCTAGTCTTTAATTATCATTATTTCAGTGTTACCGGCCCCAGATGGGTGCCAGGCAATTTGTGTGCAGTAGGTCCCGTTAAATTCTGGGATAATGTCCACTGGATCGGGTGGAAAGCCCACAAAATATGCCACAAGTCATTTTCACTTATAGCTTAGCGATCATAACTCATATTTTTGCCGTCTGTTAAGGACTCTTTCTTTGCCACGCTCATCGTGGAAAATTGCGTGGGAAGAGAATAATAATCCACCCTAATATGCATGATGAACGCTCACCGCATACTGAAATAGCTTCCTTGTTACGTTCTCACGAGCAAAAGAAAGCAGGCGCCAATTTTGAGATGGACTCAGAATATTGCTGTTTGACGTTCATATAGTTTTTAACACGTATAAACGTCTTAAGCAGTTGCCGAATGCTTGAAAGTTGCTTTCAAAGTCGAGTGCAACACATACAGTCCAGAGCAAAAGAAGAAAGAAAACGGAAAGCTGAATATACCGCCGGAGAAGTGCAACAGGTCAGAGTTTAGATTTGATTAGATGTTAGTTCAAAGCCCTAACCGCAAAAAAGGCTTTTCGAAGAAAGGAAGGTAGAAATGTAGAAACAGTAAGTTGGGAAAAAAGTTTATGAAACAAGATAAAAGTTGAAGAAGTAGTAGGTGCTGAAAAACAGGACAGGAGTGAACAGAAAAGGGGCGGTCCTGAACATAACAGAAAACTTTTTATTACAACAAAGAAGGCCTACCTAACTCTCAGCTCGGGCCCTCACACATTTTCCCCCTTAGAAGTGCTAATTCCCATATATACTGTCGCAAATCCAGCCTTGCTCCTTACTAAAGTCCCGTGCAAGACAGCCCATATCTTGCATAATTAGGGACTAGGTCTGCTTTTATAACAAACTGGCCTAAAAAGTAAGAACGCTAACTATTTATGACAAGCGGGGCAATGGTGGGAGTGCTTCACTTTCCTGGCGACCTTAATAACCTTGGACATGCATAAAATGTTCGTTTGTCTTTACGAGCGAATCCGAAGCCTCAGCTACGGATCCGAGCGAAGTTGAGGAGGGGCCTTCGCGGGTTGCTTCCTCAGATGACGAAGATGAGTGGTCCGGGGCGCATGTCTACAGTGTGCTCTGACCTATACCGGCCCCGCTTCAGGGAAGCTTAATCCTTGACAGCCGGCTTTTTGTGGAGAAATATTCACCGGAACATAATCTTCGAAACTTAACATCGAGGTGAGCATTCTCTTAAACTATTGTCCTACTTGTCGTAAGGTTTTGTTATTGCAGCATGTACTGACCCCTTTCAGGGTGTCAGCTAAAGACTATGCTTCCTGTGCCAGTTAGTTCTGGAAGTTTCTCGCCGCAGAAGCGGGTTGGCGAGACAATACCATAGTTGGAACACCTCTGAGGGGAATTCTCTTCTCGAGCTTTTAAGATTACCAACTATTGTGATCAGCTGTAAGAGGAAGATTGCCATCGGATAATCCTGATGGAGAGCTAAATTTTCATCGAGTGCCATAGTCATGCAGTCCGCGTCCCTTCATCTGCCACGCAACATAACTTCCCTTAAAGCAGTGGTTTTTAAGTTTATTTGGCACTGACCCAAAATCTGTCAAAAATAGCTGCCGCGACCCAAGCCTCCGTAACACTAAAAAATTTGCATTCACAATTTGATTTTTCTTTTGAAAACGGGTAACCTTAGCGACCCAATGAAATGGCTTGGGGACCCAACTTTGGGTCGCGACCCAGGGGTCGCGCCACTCTTGTGGACGCTGCTAATGTTAGTCATGTCTCAGCACGTTTTGCTCTACGTCTACTTGCAGCCTTGCCTGCAGTGGTCCTCTCCCTTTTTGCTCTCACGCCCCCTTAAGAAGTGTCACGCGAATTTGTATGCAGATGGACTGGTTAATAAGAGCTCACAACAAAGAATATTGTAAATAGATCCTCAAATATATTCAACAGTTAAAGTTCACTCTTTTTTCAATAACATCACTGGAAGAATTCAGGCTTTACTGCGGAGACTCGTGCTCCCCAGGTTAAGAACCACTTCTCTTAAGGTTAATAAGCTGGGTTAGCTGGCTGGTGATGCTAGAGTCGACCACACTTAAAATGCCAACCCACATTTGCCTAGTTCATAACTATAACTTACTACTAGCCTTACGTGCTATATAACTATAACAATTACTAGCCCTTGCGTGCTGTAAACTATAACAATTACTAGCCCTTGCGTGCTGTAAACTATAACCATTAGTATTCCTTGCGTGCTAGGTGACTATAACTATACTAGCACTTGCATGCTGTGTAACTAAAACCATTACTAGCACTTGCATGCTGTATAACTAAAACCATTACTAGCACTTGCATGCTGTGTAACTAAAACCATTACTAGCACTTGCATGCTGTATAACTAAAACCGTTACTAGCACTTGCATGCTGTATAACTAAAACCGTTACTAGCACTTGCATGCTGTATAACAAAAACCATTACTAGCACTTGCATGCTGTATAACAAAAACCATTACTAGCACTTGCATGCTGTAGAACAAAAACCATTACTAGCACTTGCATGCTGTATAACAAAACCATTACTAGCACTTGCATGCTGTATAACAAAAACCATTACTAGCACTTGCATGCTGTATAACAAAAACCATTACTAGCACTTGCATGCTGTATAACAAAAACCATTACTAGCACTTGCATGCTGTATAACTAAAACCGTTACTAGCACTTGCATGCTGTGTAACTAAAACCATTACTAGCACTTGCATGCTGTATAACTAAAACCATTACTAGCACTTGCATGCTGTGTAACTAAAACCATTACTAGCACTTGCATGCTGTATGACTAAAACCATTACTAGCACCTGCATGCTTTAGTTTAGTTTACTAGTTATTTTAAGCCTCCCTATCCTCAACAAATGAGATCCAAAGAGAGGAAGGAAGAAGGCACCATTTAGTATGGAGTTAAGGGAACGTGGAATCTATGCAGAAAGGGCATAGAAACAGTAAGATGAGAAAGAAGTTCATGGAACAAGATCAAAGTTGAAGGAGAAAGTAGTAGGTGTTGAAAAAACAGGACAGCAGTGAACCGAAACAAAGTTGGTCCGTAACAAAACAAAAACCTATGTTATTTCAACAAAAAGAAAGCCTACCTAACCTTTAGCTCGGGCCCTCACATTGTCCTCCTGGGAGTGCTAATTCCCAAAGATACAATAGTTGTATCCTGCTGAGGGGGGCAGTACTTGCGAGCTATACAACTAAAACCATTACTAGTACTTGCGAGCTATACAACTAAAACCATTGCTAGTACTTGCGAGCTATACAACTAAAACCATTACTAGTACTTGCGTACTATACAACTATGCACCGAGAAAAATTTTGTCCCAAAACCGAGACACTTCTGTGTTTCATAAACTTATACGGAACACTTAAGGGGAGAAGCCCCAAAATTCGAAAAATGGTTGAATTTTCCATTTTATTCCTAGAAGCAAGACGAACATGTTAGGAAGCTTCTGTGAAAATATAGCTTCGGACGTGCACTCGTTCGCCCGCTCCGGGGGTTTGAAGTATGAGGGGGGGGGAAGTGGTATTTCATCATGCAACACCTCCCCCTTGGCACTTTCTTCACGGCAAGGCGTTGTTATGTCATCTTCTCCGTCTCTTTATTACTGTATAATGATTTCAAGGGTCCTAGCTGACCCAACCAATAATAATAAAGAAAAATTGAGAATGTTCAAGGTATTTTGTTCACCTTTTTTGGGAGGATCGGAATGTGGGGTTTCAAAATGCATCTCCTCCTACAGTTTTTAAACTACAGTGATGATTTTGGTCTCATTGGATGCGGAACGACGTGGGCTTTTCAAAACTAACATGGCAATTTGAAATTCATTTTTGATCAAAAGTTGTGACGTCATATTTTACGAAATTTTCCGAAAAACGACATGCCTTGGAATTTTTTTTTTTTTCAATTTCACACTAAAGTTTGAAGAATGTCATGTCAGTTTTTGAAATTTACAAGTCTTTTCGCATCCAACGACACTACAATCATCACTTTTACTCAAAAACTGTCGGAAGAGATGCATTTTTGAAACCCCCCCCTCAAAAAAAATCTCGTTTTCAATGAATATTTCGTTTTCTATGGAGAAAATCGCATTATTTTATAGAAGACAAATGATTTTCAATTGCATTTCCTACCAGTATTCCAAATTCCATTGTTCTAGGTTTTTATATTAAAGAAAAACTTCCTGTGGGAGCCCTCTCTCGAGTGTGTCAACCATGACACACTTAAACGTAAGTCAATTTTATTCACATAAATATTTCACTTTCTCAGACTGGTCCCTGAGTACACTAATATACAGACAACGTAAAAGAATAAGAAAAATTTGTGAATGTATTAGGGTTTTTGGGAGATTTGGACTCCATTCACAAAATCTAAACACAATTCGATTTTCAACAGAACATTTTGAATTTTGAGCAATTTGAAACGTGAATGTGTAATCAAACTCTCTCTCAATCACTCCAATATGTGGTCAAAGAAAATACTCTGTTTCAAAATATTCTTAATATCCATTTGAGACACAGGTGTGTCAAAAATTTCTCTCAGTGTAACCATTACTAGCACTTGCATGCTAACTATATCCATCAATAGCCCTATTACTATAACCTTCAAGTAAGTATGTTAAATTAATTTTCTTACTATTTCAGCAGGCCACGGGAGATGGAGTCAAGATTGGAGTGGCTCGCATTTGAAGTGGCAACTCTGTACGCTCTTCAGAGAAGCGTCCAGTTTTTCTAATGCAATTTTGAAAATTCATAAAAAATACTTTAGAAGTGATATGAGCTTTGAGGAATTCATCTCCCATCTCGACCATAGGTGAAAAACTGTAGGAGAAATTGAGAAAATGGAATGCCATTTTCTCATAAGTTTTTACAAAATGCGAGTCTCAGTTTCTCGTACAGTTTTCACCTACGGAGATCTTTTTGGCATCGTGAAGATCAAGGAGAGGACTATAAAATTGGCATGTGGTTTTTTCATAAGTTGATTAGAAATTTTTCATTATCATGTAAAAAATAAACAAACAATAGATCTTATGAATTCAAACTTTTTTAGATTTTTTCTGAAGCGATATCAAAAACTTGCACTTGATTTTGTAGATATGTTCATTGTGAATCAAACAAAAAAAACAATCGTCTATGTACAAGATTGGCCGAGAAATAGAAGTTTAAAAAAATTTTCCTTGTGGGTAAATTCCAAAAACTTCAAGGTTATAAATGTCTATTCGAATGTTATAAACATGTTGTGAATACCTCAGAGCTTATTTCACTCCTGAAGTATTTATTTTTTATTTTTTAATATTTCATAGGGAAAAACCATTTCCTACCCTTAATGTGTCTATACTCTATACCAGTGGTTCCCTATAAAGGTCTTTTGTAGTCTTTAGGTTATGCTATGATGTATTGATTGAAAATGACTAGCCTTTGCAGAAATTTAGAGGTGTGGCATAATCATAAAGATTACTAGTCTTTATATTGGCTGTGTTATGATTTATTGATAATGAATAGTCTTTATCCCTTTAGACTTCCAGTTGTCAGGTGTGTTATCACTAACAATAATGGAAATTTAATAATAATGATAAACTCAGTTAACGACAACTTCGGTCAGGGACTGTTTAGTTGTCGCTTTGGTATTTCTACCAAAGTTGCTTCTCATAGTTACGAGATGACACGTTTTAACTTCTCAGTAGTATTTTCTTCCCTTACTGCTTCCAACACTCACGCATTTACCTTCATAAGGTTATCATTTGCTCATTCGGATCAACAAAATCATTAGTAATATGGGTTTACTAGCGCATCAGTTACTCAAAGCACTTCGCACCGAAGTTCACATAATTTAACAAGCACCAGATTTTTTCAATAACCCACAAGAAACGTGCCTCAAAATTATTAGAACATCAACATTATATGACCACCAAGATTTTAATTACAAATCAAGATCTCAATTGTCTCCGCATTACAACTTTGTACGTACTTCAGTACCTTCGACCGCACTGGGCAGCCAAACCCCGTGGCGGTTTCAGCTGCCCACCCATTTATGGCCGGACGCCTTACCCGTGCTGAAACCCCCCGAGGTACCAACGCAGTGGGCCCGGCCATATTGCAGTTTCCTCATCTAAAACCTTCCAAGAAGGTATCACGCCTGGCTATAGTGCGTTCCTGCGCAGCTTCCTGTCAAATCTCGGAATATCACAGATCCTTCGAAAGCAGTTCCATGGAGACACCATTAATTGCTCAGAGCCAAGGAGTTCGGGACAGAGAGTTTTGATCGGCATTGCAGGTATCACTGAAGGATTGTCAAGAACTTCACTATATTAGGGGTAGCTAGGATTCACCAGCGGGGGTTCCAGCTACCCACCCTCGCTTTGGCCGAGCGTCTTACCCGCGCTGGAACCTCTTCTCAACTCAACGTTGAGTATAGGAGCACAGTACGCACGGCCATTTCAGTTCTAATCTGTGCAGCAGAATATACCAACTCCTACAAGTCCTACATTCTAGGACTTGAACAAACCGAAGTACAAACATTAAAACACAACCTCGGTACTCCTGAACTGGGTCCACTCAGATTCAATATCATATATCACCGAATACATTCACTTCTGTAACAAATTCCAGTACTTTATGAATGGGTCCCCTATCAGACAGCAGGTTGGCGACACTTATGTTTTCTCCAGTCACCGTTCGAAGCCACCTATCTCTCTTTGGCCGTAACGCCACATACTCCTCCAAAATGTGCTCACTGTTAAGACTGCCACTTGACACCATCCGCACATCGGTCTCTGTCCAAGTGATTCAGGGTCCATGAGGTAGCTGTGAGTCAGTGCAGTTTGGTACAGTCGCAGCCGGTTAATCAACCCCTCCTCATTGCGATTCAGCTTACGGACACCCTTCTTCCATCTTCCAGGGGTTGTGTAGTGTTCTCCCCCAGGCTGCAACACGCTTCGGGCAGACTTTGAGATATCTTTTTCGTGAC
>JACJUY010014224.1:3942-18047 GCA_014220935.1 Platorchestia sp. MABIK | reverse complement strand
AGGGGTGTAAGGAGAGTGGGGTGAGAGGGGTGTGAGGGGTGTGAGGGGTGTAAGGAGAGTGGGGTGAGAGGGCTGTGAGAAGTGTAAAGAAAGTGAGAGGTGTGAGAGTAATTTGGAAAGTATAAGGATTATGATGATGTGAGCGGAGTGTGAGTTTTGTGAGGTTTGCTTGGGCTATGAGGGTTGTGAAGTTGGTGATAAGGGTAACCCCATGAGAGGGTCATCAAGGCAGAGGTAATATACATAGCTAGCCGAGGTATTGGGTTCCAAACTTGTTAGTTTGAGGCCTGGGCGACCGCTTACCCACTTGGTTACTGCCATTCACAATCTGTAAAAAAGTTGTTTTCGTTATTGAGACACTTGTGAGTTTCTTTCGTTATTGAAACACCTGGAACACTTGCTGGCTCATCCTCCTCATTCAGCAATATGCAGCCATGTCGAGAAGTGCTGTGCAATTATTCGCGATGATGATTTTCAGATAATTGACAGTTCATTCCATAACTTTGACCATAGGATTCTAGAATCTTTGTTTACATACAAAAAATAAATTTAAAAACCATCGTCGCTGTTTTTGCACATAGTCTGGAATTTATTTGTCGATCGTGCTTTTATGCTTGCGTTGAATTGAAACACTTATTCCGGGCCATGAATGCCATAAACACAGCAATCAATTGGTCAAAATTTTAAGTTTTTGCGAGCTGTGTTATATCGCCACGACGTGCCCCCGTTCTGTCCTGCGTGTTAGCGGCAGCTACAGCGCCTGGTGACCCTGTAATTTGTTGTGTGTAGCTTTTGGTGCCTTTCTTGATGCTTGTTGGAACTTCTCATTGAAATTGTCATAGTATCTTCACATTGTATGTCCACATTTTAATTGTACATTGTAGTCTCACAATGTAATTTTCATGTTTTAACTTTTCATTCAAACTTCGTATTTATACTCCTTGTGCTAACTGCACATTGTATGTAACTTTTAATTTTTTTAATTTTCATTTTAAATTCGCGCTCCAACTTTACAATGTAACTTATTAATATAGATAATCTACCTAACAGGTTGTATTAATTAACCATTTAATATCTCATGTCAACTTCCACTCCCAATTTCACTCCCAACAAACATATTGCTGTTCACTTAATAATCTAAGCTTTAATGCTCATTCTTCCTTCTCATCTAAATCCTACTTCCTATCTTTCTTTCACGTTCGAACTTTCACTCTATCCAACCTTCTAAACACAACTTCCACTTCTCATTCTTTTTCTTACTCTGACTTCCACTATATCCGTCCTTCTCATTGCAACATCTACTAGTGATTTTTCTTTTACATTCCAATTTCACTTCTACCAAAACTTCCAATCGAAACTTCCATTCCTGAGTCATCTTTTACACTTTCATTTCAACTCTATAAGACTTTTTTAACCGTAACTTCCTTCTCTGATTTATCCCTTACATTGTAGTTTCCCCGTATTCATACCTTCTAATCGTTACTTTCATTCCTGATTTATCTTTTACATTCTAATTTCACCTCTATCAAATCTTCCAATAGTAATTTTGATCCTCATTCTCCTTCACAGTTTGGCTCCTGCTTTCAATTATTCATGTACAGCTCATAAGCGCTCCATTCAGGCGGTTTGCCGTAGCTACCGGAATAAGTCAACTTGATACACATTGCTCAATAAAAGAAATGGAGAAGTACTGACTTGTGTGTACTAACATGTCTATTATTTTATTTGCAGACTTTTGCTGAGAATGAGCCAAGGGTTACTACGTTCAGAGTAAATTTTTTATAGTACTTCTTCTCTATTTCTTTTTTGTTAATTTGCTTCGCAAAAAAGATCATCCTTTGTATATTGCTCAATAATCTAACTGATGTAACGTTACTAAATGAATTACATATAAGTTCATATGTTACATTTAAAGATTACCTATCCTCGTATAATTTATCTCTAGTTGATATATGTGAGCAAGTTTAACACGAGAATTAGAAAAAACAAATATAAACATCTCCGGAAGCACCAGACCGTCAAAGCTGAAGGCATGTGCCTGCATAGCCATGGCGGCAGCCCTGCTATAGTTCTCCCACGCCTCTTGTGGGTTGTTAACGCTCAACCCTCGGCCACGTAGGTTAATTTCACACACATCGGCGCGCCACGGCTCGGTCTCCGAAGTGTTTGTGTCCCTAAAGAGTCGGTTAAACAGAAAGTGTTTGTCGGCCCGTGTTTGTTGCTTTCAAACATCAAACGTCCGCTGCTCAAGCTACCGATCAAAGCCGACAGGTTCAAACTGTTTGCTTCTGTAGTACATCTGCTGCACTGCATATATCGCTGCCGACATCTGCAGCGCGTCATCCGGGAACTGCTCGATTGCTAAGGGACCAATCAATCGCAAGCTATAATCGAAATTAGAACTGCAAAAAGAAGATTGTAATAATGACTGCAGAAGTTGCACTGATGCTATACAGCTTGCGTTGGTTGTAATTTGGGATGCGATATTAGGAGCTTCAATAGTTATTACCTCTAAATTATTGTGATGTTATTGAAATTCAGCTGCTCTGTGCAGTAACTAGGATAGCTCAAATTTGACTTTGATATTCGTTGAATCTTCCTAAAATGAAGAATATGCAGGGCTGGGGTGAATGATACGCTACAACTTATATAGTTAGAATTGCATTTCAATTTAATTTAGTTGTACGTAGAACATACTATCTGTAAAGTATCTTCCGATTTACGTAGCGGCAGGATCTGAACACGTGTAATCGCCGCTCCAAAATTGCAACCATGCTCTACACGATGAAACTGCAACCATGCCCTACACGATGCAACTTCAACGATGCTTAATGTTACAAAAGTGACTTTCACTTCTGGCAGTAGTTGTTGACGTATCCTTTAGCGGGGAATTTCCTGTACATGGAAATATTCGTTTATTGGCTTACTAGTTCTTTCCGCTGCACATCCTGATTAGCATTTGAATTTTGTACATGAAAGGATTCACGCTTAATTCATTTGACAGAATAGTTCAGCAATATTCCAGCGCTGGTAATCAACAAATATAGTGTTCCCAAAAATGCCCCAACGTGTTGTAAAGCAAATTACTGGTTGACTATTAAGGGCTGAGAAACATTTTTTAGCTATTTTTGATGGAAAATACTGATGTCGCTCATCTTCAATTATAAACAAGCTTACTATGATTTATTTCATTTGATTTTCATACTATTTCATTTATTTTCAAATGCCTGTATTATTTAATTCATAAATTTTATCCACCTCCCATCAACTATCTCAGTTCAGCAGACATTACAGAAAAGCATTGATCTTCACTTTATCCACGCATGCAAGCGGTTGTAAATGGTTCTAAGAATACTTTCTTGGAAACTACGGTACAAATCAGCTGTTTCCAAGCCCAGATATTTACGATAGGAATTAAATGTGTTCATTCTGATTCAGTTTATTAAATGTATTCATTCTGATTAATTATATTAAATGTATCCATTCTGACTAATTCTCAAGATTATTCACATTATACCGAACATTCATTCTATGAGCACATATCAAAATATTGTTTCTAGAAAAAACAAATTTTCTACTACTGTCAACTTCTTCATCATTAGTTCTATAAATAATTTCGATTCCAGTAACACTTCTTTCCTTATCACATCATACAACGACATTAAGAAATCACTATTCTTAACAGATTAACTTTTGAAGGAAACTCGAGCGCCTCTCGATGTGATCACATACTTACGGCTGATGATCTTCAGAATAATTTTTCTTCCCATATCTAGACTTCAGAGAATTAAGTTTCTATCCTCCAAAACTAACATAACTCACATAAAGTGAATCGTTTAAAAGATTTCTGTAAAACCTAACTCATAGTTCTTACTCTAAACTCAACATAAAAATTCAACCAAACGATAATTTCATGTTTTATCTCTTAATTAAATAGTGTTCCTGAACAATGTCTGTCCTAGCGAAAGCCTTCCTAAATTCTAAAAATTATCTTCCTGGAGAAGTTGTGCTCAAATGCGTAATCCTACTCAATCGCACTGCAGTTTAAAGCTATACGAGCATGTACATGCTTTCTTCCACGCGTATTCAAAACTAAATAATAGTTTTAATATTTTTCGTTCAATAAATAGCTCCACAAGATTGTGCTGAGTGAGCTCCTGACAAAGGTTATTCAATACGTGCTCGACTCACACTTGCGCCGTACAGTCAGTTATCAAATCACTATTTGCATGCTCGACTCACACTTGCGCCGTACAGTCAGTTATCAAATCACTATTTGCGAGCTCGACTCACACTTGCGCCGTACAGTCAGTTATCAAATCACTATTTGGGAGCTCGACACGCACTCGCGCCGTACAATCAGTTATCAAGTCACTATTTGCGAGCTCGACTCACACTCACGCCGTACAGTCAGTCATCACGTAACTATTTGCGAGCTCGACTCACTCGCGTCGTACAGTCATCAAGTCGCTATTAGCGAGTTCGACTCACACTCGCTTCTTACAGTCATCAAGGCAGCATTTAAGAGGTCGTCTCATGCACGGCCTTACAGTTATCACGTCGCTATTCAGCTATTCATGAAGAAATTTGCATGCCAGTGTTCGGCACTAAATTTACAAACATGTATTCATGAATTCATCGGGATGAAACATCCCACTGCATTTCTGTATAATCGGATCGATTTATATTCTGATTATATGAATAAGTTCACCTCGTAACTCATGCATAAAATATTCAGCATGTAAATAATTGGTCGGGACGCTATCAAAAGCACGTTGTGGCTTATTGAAAGCTTGGCCGTCTATCTAGTCCAATAAACCTTAAAAGGAGTTCACAACGTGAGAAAAACCTTTTGCTTTTCCTCGTTCTTTCTCATAGCCCATAAGAAATGCACCAAATTTTTTCAACTTGGGGTGCAATCAACTTTGGTTAAATAACTTACCACGTCATTCTCGATCTGTGGGAGCGTTAATGTTATGGTACAATTTATATCAGGCAAATTAGCAGCCTGTGATCTAAACATGAATAATGATAGCCTTGATTGAGTGGTCATGTAAAGCAGGAACTATTCAAGTACCCAGAGGATTCCTCCACATTCAAAAATCCTCACTACACAACAGTTCTTCGCAGTCAGTAAAGTAAGTACAGTGTGAAAAACTATAGTGATATTATACATCTGTAAATTTCTACTTTACAAACCTCCGATTCCTTCTTCCCTTTTGTGGGAGAATGCGAACGTGATCGAGAGGGTCTTTGATGTTATAAATATTTCAGTGAATAATTTTCTGCATAGTATCAAATTAGGTTGTACGATTCGACATAGCTTTAAAATGAAGGTAATAGCAAAGACTATTGATTTAAAAGACATTTTGGTTAAAAATGAACGTTTCGACCCCTAAGGTCATCATCAGCGGATGTCTGAAAAAATACACGGAAAAATATACATTCATATATTAAAGGAAAACTACACAAAAAATAACGGCAAAATATTAAACTGAAGCTATTTTCAAGGGGTGTG
The DNA here is from genome assembly GCA_014220935.1 of Platorchestia sp. MABIK. Classification (NCBI taxonomy): domain Eukaryota; kingdom Metazoa; phylum Arthropoda; class Malacostraca; order Amphipoda; family Talitridae; genus Platorchestia; species Platorchestia sp. MABIK. The sequence goes on along the minus strand of JACJUY010014224.1, from coordinate 12,529 downwards.
ACGATTGCATATCGTTTAGATCGGGCTTTAAGGGGCTAATGAAGAGGGAGTCGATAGTACGTAAATCAGTGACTGAGTCAGCAGAACTTAAGATGGAAAAGTCTTGCTGCAGAAGTGGAAGTTTACACTGATCTGAATGAATTCGTATAGCTGAGTGAGGTGGCTTGCTTAGGGACCAGTTCTGAAACTCCTACCAAAACGCTCAAATACTCTACATCTTAGTGCGCGTGTAGTAGAACCAACATACACAGTCCCACACAGTGGGCAACAATATTTATACACAATAGAGGAGAGCATAGACATAGGCAGTTTATCCTTGAATGAAAACAGAGTACCGATTCTAAAATTGTTCACTAATGTAATCTGGAGGTCAACACACGTGAAATATTTCATTTTAAGAGAGCGTAGTTCCTTCTTCAGCTTCTCGGACTGAAAACCAAAGAACTGCATCGACGCGTAAAGTTTCTTTTTCTCTACTGTCAGCGGCATCGTAGCAGAATTATATTTGGTTTTTATCAGTTGTCGAATACATCTATTAAGTAAATGAAGCGGATGGCCATTGTTCAAAAATAATTGTTTAAGAAATTCAAGCCCGTTATGCAGTGATAAATAATTGGAACTAATCTCATATGACCGGAATAATAACGTCTTGATACTATTGATTTTAAACTGTAACGGACGAAAACTAAAGAAACTTAAACCCATGCCAGTAAACGTATCTTTCCTATAAACAGAGGAGCAAAAGGTGTTATTTGTGCGCTGTTCCAAACTATCTAAAAAAGGTAATTTATTATTAGCTTCAGTTTCCATGGTGAACTTAATACTAGCATGTAGATCATTTCAAGGGTTCCGTGACCAGGACTACGACAAGCATTAAGCGTATTAGAAATTTTCCATATTTTCGAATATCAAGACCAGGAAATGCTGCATTCCGTGTTTAAATTTGCTTTGACTTTATTTGCGATGCCTCAACATTGGATGCGTCAGAAACGGCGAAATCTAATTCATGACCTGATGGAATAAATTTGTTTTATTATTAATTGAAATACAACCTACATAACATATGCCTTTTGGTCTGAAAAATAATGTTTGTCTTCATGTACACCATCACGAAGGGTAATTATGAGAGAGTACATAGATTAAGATACCGACAATAGTTCTTTTAGCATTCACTGAACTATTGAGTAATGCTAGAATATTTCCCATCAGGGCTGAGCACTTTGGGCTACCTTGATAAAATCCGACTTTCCTCGTGCCCCTCTAACGCTTCATACAAGCCGCAATCTCCCGAGTTAAACCGCGTCGGAGTCGGAGCCGGAGCTCGGACCTCCCAAAGATCTTAATCTCCAATTATGCGTGAAGAAAAACAGAAGCAAGTGCCTGGTCAACCAAGTGTAGATTCCAACACTTTAAATCGGAAATTGCATGGAGCTAGGGTATAATACGCGGTTTTCCGTATTCAGCGCGTGCTTCTTTTATTATTTTTTTCATATTTTTTTACTACTCTTCGTGTTATTTTAACAATCCAACTTATGTACTTTACCTCTTTTCTGTCCTTGTAATTTCATCAATAAATTAAGATTGTTAACGTATTAATTCATTTCTAATGAGAGGAGTCATTTTATTCCGATACCCGCGTTTTTTTCCATTCGTTGCGTTTGGAGCATGTCTGTATCGGTAAGCCATTATAATGAAAGACACAGTGAAAACGTCATCATTAGGGCTTTTGCTAAAAACTTGGAAGCAAATACATTCATTAGGGAATTACATTCGTCAATACGTTAATCACTCACATATTAAATGAGTATTATTCAGGAATGTTCATCATTAGCAGCAGGTTTTTGCCGTGAAAATGACCTTTAAATGGCAGTTGGTTGAATACATCAATGTCTGATGGGAACACGCGTCGGAAGGAACTTCTGAGGTGACATTTTTTCAAGCAGCACCTATTAAGTAACTGAACTCCTGCCCTTTAAATTAGATCCGTTTGTAAGAGTTGTATGAATCACATTTTTGAGCTGCAAGCCAATGATTTCCTTGCTTGGTATACAATTGATCGGATTTCAGCTTAATTAAAATTTTACGAAGGAATCAAACAATTTTCCACGGGATTGCTGAGTGCAGTACCAAAGGCGTGCCTGTTATTTTTATGACGTCCTTCTCGTGCAATTTTATATTCTTTCCATCGTGGGGAGGGGAATTAATTTGCTTCGGTAATCCATCCTATTGCCATAAACTTATATACTTAACTTGGCGTTGGTGGTGCAGTTTTCTGCGCTCGTCTGTCTTATAGTGGATATCTGTAAAACAAATCCTCTAACTCAAGCCGACTACCAAATTATTGCAATTTGGCTAAATATAATTAAACTGACTCTATTTTAGGATTTGTATGCTTATTTTTTCAATCTTTTTGTGAAAACACACCACAGATATTACAGAAACAGGTCAGAGTCCCGCCTCTCCGACACATGAGAATTTTATTTTCTTCTCAGAATCATCTTACGACAATTCGCACGTGATCAAATGTATTACACGATAATTTTTCTCCTAAAATAACTCTAAGAATAACCCTGTTACTTTGTTGTTCATCAGTGTTGGACATAATGTTTTGAAGTGAAGGAGTTTTCACACAACACCATTTATTTGAATAAAATAAACTCGGGTTGACAGATTTGGCCAATTTGCAGTGGTAATGAAGCAATCAATGCTCTTCACCCACTTGTCACAAAGGCGTTTTTGCGAAAAATTTCAATTTTTCTCCAAAATTTGTTGTTGCTCTGAGTGAAGCAGAATTATCATCATTAGCTTTTCTTACGCCGAATTACTGTTCTGCTTTGTTGCTGGTTTTGATAACGGACTATATTCCTGTCCGTGACCTGTGGATTGATTTTCTGATGAACAACTGGTGCCTCATAGAGGTTATTACAGATACGAGGGATCTCAATTGCTTCACAAGACTCCGTACGTAGACACCATTTAAAACTTCATAGCCACTGTGCTTACTTCTAACCAATACGCAAGTTTTCTCTTCTCGTTAGTAGGCGATAAAATTAAAATTAAAAATCATCAATTAGGACGAGTGAAATCTCTCAAAACTCGAAAAACATTTGTGTAGTAAGAAAGTACCGAAAAAATGACAGTAAAATGAACCATTCTGACAGAACTATTTATCATTTAATTTTTAGAGTTTACGCTATTAGGCTTTATGAAAATGATTTTTTGCAATCTTGTTACTCTGAGTTCAGTTAAGGTTCATGTATTGTAAAATGTTTCATTCTCCCTCGTCACTGCTAATAAGCTCTTTGCTTTCTAATTTCTCACACGTGCAGCTATGACTTTCATGCTTCTCTGTCTACTCGGGAAACTCCGAATAATTATGATGCACAAATTCCTCTTCAATATTTATTAAAGAGGTAAAAAATCTTTAACTTTTACTCCATATCGAAGGCCAATTTTTTATCACGCTTTCGCTATCCAGCAAAAAATGACCACATTTTCCAGACTTAAAGCTTGGTTACCTAACTATTAACGAAGATCAGATTTGATTTAGAATTCAGATTTTCTTGCAGTATCTTCCGTAAATCTATGATAGTCCCATTCCGGAGTATGATTTTATTCACTAATGAGCCGATCTCTTAATGAAATTTCAATAAACTTAGTCTCCCTATATTCATTTCGATGAACTTTCCATTTCTGAGTAAATTTAGTGTACGCTTCCTGGTCATGCAAAGCAAAATCTAGCACAGAAGAAGCGCATTCAGACTTTGCCTTCTTTGTCCTCCTCGTCTCTGGAATGGACGTCGCGGAAGCAGTTTCTAAGCGAGTTATTCGCAGCACGTTTGTGATAAAAATGTGTTCCACAAAACTGCCTGTCTCAAAACAACTTCTCTGGTGAAAGGAACTGCGGCACCATTGAATGTGAGGGCTTCCGACATGAATATGTACAACAATGAATTGGTCAATTTCATTGATGAGGAATATCAACGTGTACGGTCATATTTAATTCTAATTGCGTACGTGGGGGATTGAAAATCAAAGGAGATGTCTGAAAATCCAAGTGAGTTGAGCTCTGTAACTCTCAACCGTCAACAAATGATGAAAGAGATTACAAGGTAAAAGAAGAATGAAGAAGGGTTAGCCTAAATAGAAACGTTAATAAATAGTTCTCTGCCAATTCATTCATAAAAGAATGCTTTTTTGATTACGTAACATCTCCCTTTCTTCACAAATACAACAAATATGGAAGTAGGTTGTACCGAGACAACCAAATTAAAATACGCATTTTACTAGAGTACCCAGGCGTCAAAATGTCAGATTTTATTCTAAGTCAGAGCCATTATACATCCATGAAACTGATTTTTAAATGAACTGCAAAATTGCGTGTTCTTTTTCATACATTTCTTTTTTTCTGTGTTACCATAGCATCGACCTGAGTTTGAATCAACATAACTAAATTGTATTAAAAAAATAAATTTGCAGCCACTGAATCATTCTCAGTTATCCAGTTGACAGGGTGGAAATGTAGGGACGGACACACCAAGCATGCAAAAACTGCAAGGAAGCAACTGTTTAATAATATTCGTCGAGATTCAGATGTGTACACAGAACCGACCACCGCAATAAGCAAGTAGTCTCCAACTAAAGTTCGATATAGCATGTAAATATTTTAATTTACATATTGGTTGCGATATGACACGCCTGTGGGTCGTGCTTAAGTTTTTCCAAGTGCGAAACGACCCACTGATGAGTCGTTTGAAAAAATGTTGACAATCTTTTTAAATTAATCGTATTTGAGACACCCAGTTGATGTTTGTTATTTATAATATTTTCACCAACTTTTGACTTTGAAGTTGAGTAGAATATTAAACTTCAATTTAACCCATCGCAGTCAATGCGTTCAGTTAGCTGTTGCGTGACTGATTGGGTCTGCATCTCTCACCCCTTGATGCGTGCTGGCACCTGAGAACATACCTGTGCCCTGTACCGGTGTCAAGCCAGTGAAACAAGGGTTAAGTTAAAAAATTTCTTGAAACAGACCAAATCGTGAATCTGCAATATCGTGTATTACTTAGAGTTAAGAATTTTCCACAGATACATTTAAAGAGTGAAAGAGAGGGAGAATAATAATACAACGGATGACCTGCACTTTGTTGAACAAACTGTAACATAAGGTTAGGACAGTTGAAATTAACACTTTTTGCTCAATAACTGTGTGGTCAAAAAAGCTTTTTTAATGAGTTACAAGGACGGAAAATTTTCACGTGGTCCCCAAGGTCTCCTGATATTACTCCTCTAGATTTCTATATCTGCTGACAATCAAGGAGTTTTGTGCACAAAACATCGATTCATTCTGAAGAAGACCTCATCGGTTGAAAAATTAGTGCTTTCGCATGGATTCGTGAAACTCCTGGTGTCTTCGATCTCGTCCGGCTATCATTCCGGCGTTTGAACTCCTGCATCGCAACAGATGAGCGCCATGCTGAATATCTTTTGTAAACACTTAATCAAATTTAAAAATCTGTGTCTAGCGGACATAATAATCAAGGCTGCTGTCCTGTTTCTTGTGTTACATAATAAAAATCTTCCTAGCTTCTATATTTCATTTCCTGACACTCTCAAAGCACGACTTTTTCCAACGAATTTCAAATTTCAAGTCTTCGCAACTCCAAAATGAAGCATTTTCGACCGCACAGTTATTTAGTATAAAGTGTTTATTTAAACAGTTCCAAGCTTATGTTGAAGTTTGTTCAAAGCATCGGTCACCCTGTATAAATGAATATCTTCTAAAGAACTGACCAATGATTTAGGGTATTTTAAAAGTTAAATGTACTTTATAAGAGTGATTTTTGAAATACCTAATCATAGTTAAAAGATTGTAGTTAAAAACATATTTATGGGATGTTACTTCCATTTCCTTGACACGCGGACTACCTGAATGCTGCGAAACACAACTTATATCATAGGAATCTATAACGCTCGTGACAGAACAATTTCCGTATTACAATTCTGAATGACCCTGCAGCACCTGAAGCTCAATTGTGTGGGTAGACCTTTATTGCGCTAGTGCTATTATGTCATGTGTATAATAATTAATAATAACACACTCGGAAGTGAAAGGATGGATTGATTTTCGAAATAATTTATTCACCATTTCTTGGTTCTTTCAAGAGAAACAACAATTATCAAGAGGAAGATCACATGAGGGAATTTGTACGTCAGAAAACGAATGGGTTGGATGCAAAAGCTTAGAAATTGTTTAAAATTGTTGCTAATCCAAAGAAATATCTACAGTTAGAAAAAATTAATGAATCTTAAACAAAAGAGAAAAATTCAAGAAAAGGTCAGTAAGAAATCATAATTTACGAACGTGAGAGAAATTAAGAAAAAGTCTTGATCACAAACACAGTCACACACAAAGGTAAACGAGAATAAAACAAAAATAAATTGCCTAAATGAGTGCTATGCCTATAAACTTCTTAAATGTGAGCCAGGTCTATAACGATACTACAGTCCGGAACTGCACAGCATGGTAGCAACTGGACTATGAGGTCTTACAAAATAAATTACCGAATTCAATTGAAAATCAGTTAAGATAAAACGAGGCTGATACTTCATGTAAAGACGCAATCAACACAAATGACTATTTATGGAGAACAAGAAGAAAACCACGAATGATAAGTCATTATATTACCTCATGATTAGATAATATCTAAATGAAGGGAACAACAATACACAAAAATACATTGAATACTACAAATGAACTGAAATAACACCTCTTTTTATCTTTTAAGTACAGTACGTTGTATTTATGATCATTTCAAGTTTGTCTACGTAATTCACATCATACTTTTTTCTTTTTCAGCTAACCAGCATACATCTACGCACGCGTCCCACAAGACATGCAGGGATGTTGCAGCAGCTGGTCTTGTCGTCTCAGAAGAGAGTAAGTCCGCAAAAAAATAATTAATTGCCTAAGAATTGAATTCTGTTGCCTCTGCCAGTTCAACCAGGGTGGCGCTCGTTGAACTCAACTAGCCTACGCTAAATGAAAGCGATCAGCCTACGCTAAATGAAAGCGATCAGCCCACGCTAAATGAAAGCGATCAGCCCACGCTAAATGAAAGCGATCAGCCCACGCTAAATGAAAGCGATCAGCCTACGCTAAATGAAAGCGATCAGCCAACGCTAAAGGAAAGCGATCAGCCCACGCTAAATGAAAGCGATCAGCCCACGCTAAATGAAAGCGATCAGCCCACGCTAAATGAAAGCGATCAGCCTAAGCCATTTGAGCGGGACTAGCATTCACTAAATAAGATCGATTAGCCTACGCCATTTGAACGGGACTAGCGCTAAATTATAGTTACTACAGAGTGTCCCAAAAAATGTACTTATCCGGCTGGCGATTACTCATTTTTTTTCGGTTTTGTTTCATTGGCAACAAAATTTTCTTTTGGGACATTTAACATTTTATAAATTTAATCCGATTTTCTCTCATTTAACTCATAAGACGTGTATACTGTATATGCTAATAAATACCTACATCAACACTGAATGCATGAGTACTGCGGACTCCAAGAGTGAGTACATTTATGAGGACAACTTGCATAAAGTTACGTGTGTTAAAAGAGACTAACTGCATGGCACCGAAGTCAAAGGTCTGGCCTACGACCACTACAGACGCGAATTGCATACTCAAACTAAAATGAAACAGAAATGTTTCATTCGGAGAACGTGTGCTGCACGAACTAATTCATGAACGTATAAGTTTTCTCCTTATGTGTACGGTTTTAACGGGGAGACTATTTGCACTGGTATGAGGCACTTCACGTTTTTTAGATCCCGTTAAAAGATGCAATAATCTGTTCATAGCTGTTTGCAGCACACTGCACGTATCTGGTTTAGCCAATGACTCAAACGATCCAACGTCTACTTCTGAATGGACAACTGTTGAAGTGTTACAGCTTTACCGGAAACGCATGAGACTTAGCATTCATTGTTAGATTTCCTTCCCACTTCATTCTTGTATTAATATCAATAAACAGGCCAAGGCTGCTACTTATTCAGGTTGCTATCAGATCTGTGCTCGGTGTAGGTGTTTCTTCAGATTTTCATTGGCTTATCAAGGACTTCAATCAACAAGGAAGCAAATTCTATGGATTACAGTTCATTCTAAAATATCATGAGCAAGCCCCTTGTAGAGCGCTACATGAAGCAGCTCGATATAATCCACTGGTTGTCCGCTTTCTAAATTAAATTTAAACACTGATCTGATATTTGTATTGTTACCTACTTCCTGCTATTGCAGGTACTCCTACGCATTTGGTTACCTGCTTCCTACTATTGCAGGTACTCCCACGCATTTGGTTACCTGCTTCCTACTATTGCAGGTACTCCCACGCACTTGGTTACCTGCTTCCTACTATTGCAGGTACTCCCACGCATTTGGTTACCTGCTTCCTGCTATTGCAGGTACTCCCACGCACTTGGTTACCTGCTTCCTACTATTGCAGGTACTCCCACGACCTTGGTTACCTGCTTCCTACTATTGCAGGTACTCCCACGCACTTGGTTACCTGCTTCCTACTAT
>JACJUY010014223.1:0-11390 GCA_014220935.1 Platorchestia sp. MABIK | reverse complement strand
TCCAAGACAGTCAAATGAGAAGCGGTTCATTTAAAATGGCGGGCTAAAACCCAAATGACTTAAAGACGGAGAAAGGCATGACATTTACACACAATCAGAGACATGAAATTCGTCGCGCATCGAGCGTAAGAAAAAAAATTGCACATTGTAAAGATAATAATAATTACGCATGAACAAAATAATTACACCATACCTCGAGAATTGATGTGATCAGCATATTCGCAAGAAATGATCTATCGAAAAATGAAATAAAACAAATCATAATTAAACACTTGAACTGGCATCGACTCGAACATCTGAACATCATTGGTAACAGGGAAATGCTTAAAACACAAATCTAAAAACACCAAATTAATAATAGAGCCTGAGTAAATAGTAAAGCATCAGCTTTTATATCTGAGTAAATATCTTCAAGATAATGATTAAAACTAGACAATGGTCGCAAGTCTTTTAAAAGTTCGTCTCGACCTTTGAGGCCTTCTGGGCCCCTGTAACACCAGGTCACCCATCACTAGGATTGAAAGACCATAACTCCGGGTGCTACAGCCACAGTGGGAGCACCTGCTGCTCGCCCATCTTCATTAGTCCGTGGGACCAAAGGAACGCAACTGCTGTCGTCGGAGAGTGATGCCCTCCGAACGCACTCGCTCCGTTAATACCCTCAATTCCCGGCGTGTAAAATACATCATTACCCCTTGGGCCATGATGAGTAACACCAAAAATATGACCGCCAGGTCCGAGACACGATCTGGCACGAGATCAACTTGAGCATTGGCTCTGATCCATTCCTCAGACATCATGCTTTGATGTCGAGACAGCGCGGTAGTGAGCGCGTCCACACTCACTGTCGTAACCCGATTTCCCATCGTGGAATTTAGGTTGGTTTGGCCGCTAAGTTCGATCTGAAATTGAAACAAAAACAGTCGGATTAGCATGGCCTCAAATTAAACAATATCGAAAACAACAATATTAACGTCACAATATTAAAATGGCAACAATAATTGAAACAACTAAAGTATCAACGTGAACGCAACACAGGTCCCGAGCAGATACGCCCGCTGCTGAACCAACGCATTAGAAAACCCCTGCGTCAGCACTCTGCCTGCACGGCTTGCAAAGCCCCTCGCCATGTAAGCAACAAGTGGAAATAGAGCTTGCTTAAACAGTGTTGCCATGCACCGTCAATGGCACTTGCTACTTCCATTACCTAATTTAAAACACACTAGGTTACAGAAAACTATAATGACAATTAAACATAGAAACGAGATTATTACAAAATGTAAGCAAGAAGCTGAAATACATACGTAACCACTGAAACATTAAACATAAAACAAAAATACTTCTATACACAAAAATGAAAATGCTAGCATCGTAACGCAAGCAGCTGTATGTCGGAACTCAGTCAAGTCGTCTTACGTAAACGTAATACGTGGTTTTTATTACTCTTGTGAATCTTATTTCCAATTTTCAATTCAACATAATTTCTGTTAATTTTCGTAATGATACCTGGCCCCAACCAAGAGAAATCTAATTTATTTTTTTCAAATGGTTTCTTAGCAGGACTCGATCTCCTAGTACAAAATTTTTGTCTTTACGCCTCAAATTATGATACATTGATCTTCCAGCCGTGTTGTTGATGATCACTGCCCTAACATTTTCAACGATACGAGACGCTTCTTTAGCTCTAAATTTCACTAAATCAACATCGGCGTCATAACTGTAAACTGCTTCAAAAGTCTCCGCCTGAAAATTTGGACAGGTGTCCCTGTTAAAAATAATATAGCTGGGTGTATCACCCAACGTAGAATTTAGCGAATTATTAATAGCATTTTCCGCTATTTCCAGACACTGGTCCCATTCTGTGTGAGCCAGGGAATTAACATACAACTTTAATAAATTCGTGATCTTCTTATTATTTCTCTCTACTATGGCATTACTATGAGGACCCCATGGTAGGACCTCCTTCTTTGCAATTGCGTGAATTTTAGCAAAATGTTTAACTGCAAATGATTTGAATTCCAATGCTTGGTCACTAAGCAAGATTTTGGGGTACCCAAAAGTTGAAAAACAGCTATTCAGGCACGATATAACTGTATCTGCCAACCGATCGGAGGTGGCATAAAGTTTGCAGTACCGCGAAAACGAATCAATTACTACCAAAATGTATTTGTTTTGTTTGTCCGTCACTGGTAAAGGACCCAGGAAGTCCATAGATACTACCTCGAATGGTTCTGTTGCTATTGGCGCGTCGAGAATCTTAATAGGCACGGTTGCATTGGCTTTAAGAATTTTACAGACATCACACATTTTTACAAACTTACGAATTATAGATTTCTCCAATAAATGGAAATAACGTAATTTAAATTTAAACAAAGTATGTAAAGCATCAGTATGATACAAGGAATGAATACCGAGCACCACCTTGTGCATCAGCGATGTCGGAATAACCGAAGTCAAAATAGTACTAGGTCTCGAGTCAACATGTCTGCGTTTGTAAAGCAAGTCGTTTAAAATTAAATAATTTTGCAAGTCGGGAATCGTGGACTTGTTAAAATGTGGTAATGCCTCCCTAACTTCGGAACAAAAAAGTGTCCTGCAGTTGCTCAGTTCGAAATTCGTCAAGTCCCCAAGATACATCCGTCTGTTTGGGAATGTACTCAGTTAACTTGAGCGCGGTCGACCCTGTTGGCGCCGCTCTGTCGAGACACGTCTGCGAGACGCCAGAGGTCAATGCGCCAAGCCTTGTCGTCACTGCAAAGACCTCAACGTCGTCAAGCACCGCACAGCTGTCCAGGTCAGAAACAGTCAGTTTGTCAGGTTATTTGCTCAAACAATCGGCAACAACATTTTGTTTACCGGGGTAATACTTTACTATGGGGTCAAAAGAGTGCACTGTTAAACACCAGCGTGCCATCGTTGAATCCTCAGGGAGCTTTTTAAAAAACAAGGGCTGCAACGGCTTATGATCCGTATACAGATAAATGGGATACCCTAGAATTAGATATTTGAAAGCTTTAAGAGCACTCAGAATAGCAAAGAATTCTTTTTTGGTGGTGCTATATCGCTTTTGCGTGGAATTTTAACTTTTACTGAAGTACGCTATTGGCTGCATTGCTTTATTCGAATCATTACCGTGCTGTAAAAGCACTGCACCTATACCAATATTAGAAGCATCAGTAAATACATGGAACGGCTTATTAAAATCAGGATGCCGTAAAACGGTATCGGATGTCAAAGCAGATTTAATATTCTCAAAAGCTTTCTGGCATTCAGGCTTCCTAACGAAATCAACGTTCTTTCGTAATGACTGATAAAGCGGGTGCGAAATTGATCCAAATTTAGGGATATGACTTCTAAAATAATTTGCGACTCCTAGAAAACTTTGCAATTCCTTCACGTTACGGGAAACAGGGAAATTTTGTAGCTTCTCTGACTCTTTATAACGAATGCCGTCCGCTGACACAACATGGCCTAAATAATCGATAGAACTTTTCAAAAATTGACATTTCTCAAGCTTCAGGGAGAGATTACCACTCCGCAATTTCTCAAAAACATTATTCAAATCTTTTAAATGCTGGGTCATTGATTTGGAAAAACTAAAATATCATCGAGAAACACAAACGCGAGTTTCCCGATAATATTTGCAAGTACTGAAGACATAACTCGCTGAAACACACTAGGGCTCGAACTGAGATCGAATGGAACCCTACGGAATTGAAATTTCTCGTAGCCAACACTGAACGCAGTGTATTTCCGGCTACTCTCTTCTAATTCTACCTGATGAAATGCAGATCTCAGATCCAAACTCGAAAAAACGTTATTTCCACCAAGAGTGTAAAGAATTCCGTCTATCCTAGGTATGGGGTAAGAATCTTTGACAATGATTTTATTCAATGCCCTAAAATCAATAACTGGACGTATCTCTCCAGACTTCTTTTTTGCCACAATAATAGGGAAATTGTACTCAGACATGGAAGGTTCGATAACACCTTGATCGAGCATTTGCTTGTTCGCGATTACCAAATCCTCTCGATATTTTTGCGGTATTCTATACGGTGGGATGTTTAACACCGGCGCATCCGCTTTTAACTCAATTTTGTGCCGCATTACGATCGTAACGCCAATTGTTTCGCCTTCCAACGTAATTACGTCCCTAAAATTATTTAATAAATTAATCAGTGAAGGTTTTGCATCATTGTCATCGCAAACCACGTCGTCATTCGTCAGTGGGCGTCGTTCGCTCCTAATTTCGTCCTGCACACCCTTTTCCCGTGCATTAATTCCTACTTCGTCAACACGAGTACAGTAACAACAATGCCTCGCTTGATAGGCCCCCAACACAAGCTCTTTCCCAGTGATAGTATTAAGATTTCCACCATAGCACCTGTCGACCTTGGTTGAGTCCGCCGGTTCGTTGACCTCACATAAATTAGCTTCTCGCACAGCTTCTTGTACAGTAGACATATATATCTCTTGCTCTACTTCAAGATCGTCTACTGCCAGGATATTACTTAAACATGCTATTTTCACACAGATATACCACGTCATCTGAGACGTTTAGAAGCATCACGGGTACAAAGCCCTCAGAGTTAATTTTCACCACTGATTCGGCGACATAAAGGCCATTACTTAAAATTCTCTTGTTCATTAAAAATTTCCCGGGTTAAGCCCTCCGAACATAACCATTTATCACCCTTAAAGAGTTACTTGGTATTGCCACAGCACCACAGTGCACAACGATTGCTCGTCTTTTAGTTTTTTTCACTTCTTTCTTTAGGTTCCCTCGCTGTCCCGCAGCATTTATCTCTAGGCTATTTAGTTGCCTTTCGCCGTTTTCTAGGCTTTCTTTACCGCCAGTCACTAGGCTTCTTTTTCCGCCATACTCTAGGCTGTTTTTTCTAGGCTCTTTCTGCTTCAACAGATATTTATTTTTACGCCTACTCTGGGCAATTACGTCTGCCATCAGACGTTCTGCGTTATTTACGGTATTAAAAAATACTTCTCTCTTACTTTGTGCGTGCAATCCTTGCACATCATGAAACGGTACTTTCACTCCGTCAAGAACAATGAAACCTACCTTAAAATCGAGCACGGCATCTTTCAAAACATCTCTTCCTAGGATTACATCATAATTAAATTCACCGTCTTTCAAAATCAAAGCACTAGTATTTAATTCCTTATTATTAGGCAGGGTAATACAAAGATCAACTTCTCCTGTCACTTGGCTTTTTGAATTAATTCCCCTGATACTCAACGCACTAGGCTTAATTTGCTCGTTCAGGCGTTTAACATTCCGGTAACTGATTAGACACTTATCGCTACCACTATCTATTAAGGCGCTCATTAATTTTTTATCGTTCTTCAAAATAATCGTAGGCTTTTTTGATCTCCTTAACGAAAACAAACCATCGCTTTCCTTTCTCAAGCGACCCTCTTTCATTATTGTTGCTGACAGACATACATCTACTGGTATTTCAGAAATTGCGCCTTCATAAAGTTCCTGCTCAGTTTATAATTCGAACTTATTCTTACACTTAAACAGCGGATCAACAACCTCGGTCGACTTAGCTATAGTATCTGGCTTTGGTACCACCACATTAGGATTTACGAGAGCTGCGGGCCGACTCTCGGGCATTGGCAAATAATCCCCCTCAACACCAACTCTACCAGATTCGTTTGACCCTATTCTAAAAAATCATTATTTTCAGGAGCTTCAGCGTAATACGCCTCACCCCTGCCACGGCCACCTCCACGTGATTTACATTCACGAACAACATGACCTAACTTTCCACATCTATAACAGGTTATACCTCTAAATTTTGGTTTGCTCTGACCTCGTTGATTTACACAGGTATTTTGGACGTGACCTGGTTTATTACAGAGTGAACAGTAAGGTTGATGTTGGCTCGTCTTTTCAGTATTATTTTGTCGCGAATGCTCCACGAGTGCCTCGTTGCACTCCAAAGAACCGAGAGCTCTGTCGCCTACATAGGCACACGGTCTAACTCGCGAATACCTCGCAGTCCTCAACCCTGGTCTGAAAAATGGTCTACGTCCCTGAAAGCGTCGATGGTTTTGTGCTGAGTTGTAGAAAACGTCCGAAAACGATTCCTGCTCGTCACACAACGTCTCGTCAGGTACGTCCACCAGGTAAGTTTCTCTAGGCGGATACAAGTGTTGCGCACTAGGCTTTGGCTGCACAATAATTGGCTTACTCTCTGGGTGGTTTCGGACTGCCGAAACCATCCGAGCTAATAGCTCCTCAGAGGTCGAGAACGGACGCGAGAAAATTTTCTTCGCAAAATTCTCCTCCAGCAAGGGAGCTAAAATCGCTGTTGCTAAACTAAACACAATTAAATCGCCTGCAAATTTTGTTAAGTCATTAGCATTCTCACTGGCGACGACAAAGGGATGTCTTCCTTAAGCAACGTCTGGACTCGTTAAAATATGGTCGCTTAAATTCCTAATTTTCGCCAGAACCGTCACCAATTGGGCGGCGAGACCCTCATTTCGCAAGAGTCTTAGCTGATATAAATCACATGCTAGCGCATGCAAGGATCGCTCGCCCCTTGAGATGTAAATATCTTCCAAGATTTGAACAACCTGGTCAAAGGAATAGTTGACCTCTGGTTGCACTAGTTTAGTAACCACGCCGTTAAAGTCTCTTACGCTTTTGTGGGCACTACGAACGAGTAACTCCTTCTGAGCTTCATCAGAATTGATATCGGGAAGAAGCGACATGTACGCTTTCAAGTTTGAAACGTGCTTACGAAATGTTTTCGTCTCGCAAAAATCAGGATCTTCCCTACGTCTCCGACCCCTAAAAAGTGGCAATTCCGCACTTGACAATATGGTACTGCCTCTCGGCAACGTTGTTGGTACCGCGCTACTCGTCGTAGTCATGGTTGTTGTGCTAGGAGTACTGAACGTCACAGTTTGAGTAGTTAGGACGCTAGGTCCAAACGTCGTAGTTGACGGTGCTGTCATATTCGTTGGGGGCTGACTTTGAGTCGCAAATCTAGGTACCGAAACACGTCCACTACTCGTCTTCGTTGGTGTAGAACGAATAAATTCGTTATCCGAGTCAGAGTCAGACATGAAACATACAAAAATTTCTACACTGGCAAATTAAATAGAAAATAGTAACGCGTCAGTAATCAAATTAAAATATCATTTTCCTAAAGAAACACGAAATCTTCCCGTCTAACACAAGAAAATAAACACGGGAACCAGTCAGCAATCAAGTCAAAGCCTGTACCACACCTTCAAATCAAAGCAATTCATAAACAATAAATGAATCTGAAGCTCAGCACCGCCGATAATTCGATCACCATTGAAACTCATAAACCCATTGATACAAAAACTCTGCAAAATTACTAAATCACCAATAAAAACGGCAAAGCAAATGCTTACGTAACTCAAGGATGCAGGGCACGATCTCAAACGACCTCGAAGCAGCCGTCGGTGCTGCTGGTGCGCCGCTGATGTCGCCGCGCTGATCTTGCAGCGCTGATGGTGCTTCGCTGATGGTGCTTTGGTGATGATGCTTCGCCGATTGTGCTCTGCTGATGTCGCTTCGTTGATGGCGCTTTGCTGATGGTTCTTTGCTGATGGTGCTTTGGTGATGATATTTCGCTGATTGTGCTTCGCTGACGTTGCTTCGCTGATGGTGACTCGCTGTTACTGCCGACCTCGATGGAAGTTGATGCAGATGATCACGTTATTTGCGCCTCCTTCTTTACACAAGGAAAGGTTCACCTTATAACCTTCACCCAAAGGCACGTGTATATCCAAATCGTAAGGGGTCAGCAACCTCTCTTCTGAGACACGGCGAATGACAAACCGGAAAACGTTAGGATAGGCCTCACGAATGTCTCTCCCAGTGACGTTTCCTTTGTCCATAGTACGTGGCGTTGCGATGGAAGCTCTCCGGCGATCAACACTGTGCGGACACAAGTATCCAGCACTTGATACTTCACAGACTTGTATACTTCACCACTGTCTGCAGCAGAACTTCGACAGAAATCACTTACACGTCTTTTAACACAATGGTTCTCTCACACACTGTCGTGGAGTCACTTTAATACTGGCCACCAGTATCAGGGCCGAGGATAGAGAAACTTCGGTAAAGCGGTGTAGTTTACTTTGGGTAGAGAAGATCACAGACCAAATGCAGCTCTGAAAGCCCCGCACCTCATTTATCCTAGGTCGCTTATGCTGAATCAGCATCCGCACTGCGGCAACCCACCCGAGGGCGTTGTACTGACCATGTACGTATGTATGAAACAAAATGCACGCACAGTGATAAGTTGTGGATCTTCTAGTATATGATCTGTGCCTCCACCTCCGTGTGTGGGGTACGTCACCCTTCATCTACCGAAAATTGGTTTCACTTTAGAGCGCTGACGCCGGTTCCATGTATCAAACTTCCTTGGTTGCCTCTATCGTTACTTCGGTGTGTGATCTGACGCAGGGCTATTGTTCGTATTGTCATTACTTGTTCCATCGTTGTTCGTAACGATTTTACGATTACTTCATAATTATTGCGGTGCTAAAAATAGTAAAGCGGAAATGTTGGTTATAATCTAAACATCAATTAAGCTTCCATCTCAATTTTCCCGTTTTTTTAAGATCCGTTCAACGATTTCACTCACTGTCGACACCACAGAACGCACGCTTCCTAACCTAAACCTGCCCACCCAAACTTAGCCATGCCGTTACCGGTCCCGTTTAAAGGATGCTCAATGATCGTATCTGATACGAGTTTCATCAGCGCACAATTACCAGAACATTCCAATCGCGGGTACTTTTAAGATGGATATATTTGTAGGTGAATCCATGTCTGGAAGATTTATTCAAGGAAAATATTGTGTCCCATCATTTATGACGGCCATGTCCACTAATATATATATATATAATTTACATCAATGTTTTGCCGTTTGCAAAGTCTAACTATAAATGAAATAGCAAGGATAGTCACTTTTAAAATAGACATTATTACTCAGCGAGTTTAATATGTCAGAACTAAAAATATACACGAAAGATGAACGTTTCGACCACAAGGGTCATCTTCAGCATCTGGAGAAACACAGTAATTTTCACAGAGTTTAAAAATAATATATATACATATGTATGGTTAACATTTGTGATTGCTAACAGGAAATTTGCAAGGGATAGGAAGATTGGTATTATTTAAAACCGGTTTGCTTTTCATGATAAAAAGAGACTCTAAAATACGAATATCTGTTTGACTAGAAGAGGTTGCAATTATCTGGAAATCGTCTAAACGAACAGGCAAGTCGCATTTTTCTGCATGGGCACGCACAGAGGATTGAGGGGGAGAAGCTAGAGGCCTATTTGTTCGAAAGCTTCGTGCAAGGTGTACGAGACCGTGCCAAAATTTCTCCTCTTCAAACTGTATAAGAAGTCATTAATGTCTTCGCATTTCTACAAATCTTGGCAACTAAAACTACTCGTTAATGAAATTTCTATGAAGAAGAAAGAACTTGCCAAATTGTTTTCAGATATGAAAACCCTGGAACAATCGCTGCGTTCAAGTTTTTCTTTTGTGACCCAGATGCTTCTAAAGAACTTAGTCAATCGGTCTGTCAACTCCTTCGAAATCCCTACGAAGTCGACTCATCAGAACAAGCTCAAACAGCTGGGCATCAACAGTAACCTTCAGCCTTGTGATCCCTCCAAAGTGGTCTTTAATTTCAGTCGTGTGAATCTGTCTGCGCGGCTTACCTATTTACTTGCATTCTGCTTAGATTTTTCTTTGCCAGTTTATAAGTTAAATTTTTTCAATTTTTTCTTGCACTTCGAAAATTTTTTTGCCAGTCTCAAATCTTCACTACCATCTGAATCGTCCGTGATCAAAGATCAATTGAAAATTTTAGCGCACAGGCATTATTACGGTTTCAAGCCGTATAAAATTTTTTCCTGCATATTCAGCAGAGACGATGTATCACTCCTGAAAAACCTAGCCTCAAATAAAGACATAATTGCTACAAATCCTGATTTAGGCCGAGGTGTTGTTCTTATTGATCGAGATAAGTAGATACATAGTATGAAAACATTATTTCAGATGTAAGTAAATTTAAAGTGATTTCTCAACCAATACTGAAATTCACAACCAGTGTTGAAGATAAGATAAATAATATTTTACGTAAACTCAAAAATTCTGGCTCAATTTCCGATGATGTGTACAAAACCTTATTTGTTTCTGGAAGTGCTCCTGTTGTTTTATTTGGCTTGCCTAAAATCCACAAACGCAATTTCGAGGTAAATTTTCCGTTCAGACCTATTTTTGCAGCCTACCGTACTCCTAGCTTCAATCTGGTCAAATTTTTAGTTCCTATTCTGACTCCCTTTACTTTTAATGAATATACAGTGGAAAATTCAAAATATTTTGTAAGCGATGTGATTTCTATTGGTAATGCTGATAATCTTTTTATGGCTTCCTTTGACGTAGAGAATTTATTCACCAACATTCCGCTACATGAGACCATAGAGATTTGTTGAGATTATTTGTTTTCTCATACTGATTCTGTTATTGGCTTAACCAAATCTTTGTTCAAAACTTTGCCGCAACTTTCTGTTTTAAATTCATTTTTTATTTTTGGCAATATTTTTTATCAGCAGTAGATTGGCTAGGAATGGGCCTCCCGTTAGGACCCACCTTTGCTAATATATTCATGGCTTTTCACGAAAAAAGATGGTTGGAAATGTGCCCGGTTGAATATTAGCCTGTATTTTATAAACGTTACATCGATGATACATTCCTTTTATTTAGAGATGGTTCTCACTGTAGCCATTTTTCGTCTTACTTGAATTCTCAACATCCGAATTTTAAGTTTACCATGGAACTTGAAAAAGAAAACTGTTGTCGCAAATCCAGCCTTGCTCCTTACCAGAGTCCCGTGCAAGACAACCCATATCTTGCACACTTAGGGACTAGGTCAGTTTTATATCACACTGGCCTAAAAAGTAAGAACGCTGCCTATTTATGACGAGCGGGGCAAAGGTGGGAGTGCTTCACTTTCCTGGCGACATTGATAAATCTTGAACATGTTTAATGTGTTCATAATTTGCCCGAGCGAATCCGAAGCCTCAGCGACGGATCCGATCGAAATTGAGGAGGGACCTTCGCGGGTTGCCTCCTCAGATGCAAACGAGAAGTGGTCCGGGGCGCATGACTCCGAATGTGCTCAGAACTAAACCGGTCCCGCTTCAGGGACGTCTAACTCCCTGAAAGCCGGCTTTTTGTGAAGAGATGTTCACCGGAACATGTTCTTCGAACGTCGTGTCGAGGTAAGCATTTCTTATCTTTGTTTCCTGTCTTGTCATAAATTTGTTATTTGCAGCGTGTACTGGCATTTTTAGGGTGT
>JACJUY010014219.1:0-18052 GCA_014220935.1 Platorchestia sp. MABIK | reverse complement strand
TACCTTGTGATTGAAATCTTAGTGGAAGTATTATTTTTAAAAAAATCTAAAATAGTTGCAATTTTTACAGCAAACTTTGTATTTTTAGGCTTATTTGAATTTTTGTTTGAATTTGAAAACAAGCTTATGTAATGTTTTTTCTAAGTTGCGATTGTTCTTTTATCTCCTATAAGTAAGATTTCCAAGAAATCTGCCTACTTTATCCCATATTATATTTCGATCCGTCACTTTTAATAACCTTTTTCCATATGCATATGCTCTTTCAGTCATTGGACACGAATGAGTCGATTCTTCATATTCTAGGCTCTAGGGAGTTGTCCATATTTCGGTTTCTGTTCCCAGAGGTGTCTCAGATCTGCTCAAGACAAGCTTCATATGGCCGGTATTTGCAACAAACAAATTACTAACCATTCATGGCCTGTCAGCGTTGCTCACCCATAGAACATTTTTGCATGCATTTTTAAATTGCGTTAAGAGCTTTGAAACAATAGTTGTTGATCAGTTGAAGTGTCTTGTTAAATGCGTCGAATGTATTAAAGCTTCAAGCCCATGTTCAATGGTTTTTAGTTTTGTGAGAAAATCTTTTTTACTTCCATGGCTTTTAGCAATTACTGAAAATTAGTTGTTGAACAAGTTGAAAATGTATATGTCAAGAAAGAGAAAGTTGAAGAAAGCAAGTCCTAAAAAATTATTTGAATGACCTATTTAGATGATTCTGCCAGATATGTGAGTGATTTCCGAATCATTAATCTTCTAAAATCTTCAACAGTTCTCCATTTTCTTCCCTATGAATTTTTCTTATATTGGATCAGAGTTGAAGTACCCGTAACAGAATTACACAAGTTTTTTCTCCTTCATAATTAAGAATGTTTTTCAATATCATGCGTTTCTCAAGGGTTTTATCACCTTTATTCGAAATAAATTGCTTGTGTAATGGGTGTTGCAACCTTAGCAAAATGTTTCATCTGAATATAAAGCTGAATATAAGCTATCGTCGCTATCGTTGTTCTGATTTTAGCAGGATTCATTTGTGAAGGAATACAGTAAATCTTTATTGAAGTCATGCAGCTACATCGTTAGCAATAACATCGGAGCATATTTCCAACTCCAACACTTTTAATGCATTCATTATGACCAAATCGGTGGTCGTCCTCACTTAGGATACGCTGATAATCTGAATGGCTATTTTTTTTATTTGTTGGCTAGTTCGCTTGCTTATCGCCGTGCACAATCTGCTTCCAGTTATAATATAGGGTGAAATGAAATTCAATGCCCTTCCCTCACTAACACTATAAGGTAAAATCCAGCTCCCGGCTTTTATAAGTTATTGAATGTAAAATTTTAAAAGACCACAATCATTATTGAGAGTACAATTTCTCGTGAATATCTATTTTACGGCAAATATTTCTACTATCAGCTGAATAGCAAATCTGACCGAACGTTTCACGGGTGGTTTTTACACTCGTTTACTATAAGACTTTGATCGTCTAGTCCGCTTTTCTTACGTGCTAGCCTGCAGGTTCGAGAGCGTCCAGAACTCTTTTCTCAGTTATAAGGAGATGCAAATGTCATTTCCCTGCCCTCAGCTAGAGCATAGAAAAAGTTAAAATTCACAAACGATTTTGTGCAGAGACCATCTGGTGCCGATATTCGGTTTCCCACTGAAATTCTCCAAAAATTCGTCATTTCAGCAACATACACCAATGGGCTACAAGTGGTATAGTTGACTATAAAGAGATCAAGCATGTTTCTACAAAATTAAATTGTTGAAGACTGCATTTAGATATCTCTTGAAAATTACAATAAATCCGTGTTACGTGGGAGCATGTTTGAATTAGTCATAAAGCCAATTCTACTCGTGCCTTATATTAAGCTACCATTTGTTTGTTCATGTTACCCGCTAGTAGCGGATCACAAGAACGGGAAATTTCGTACCAATTTTAAAATTTTCAGTGAGAGAAGCGGCAATCCCTGATTTGCTACGTAGCGAGTGTGATAAAAAAAATATCAGGACTGGGTTGATAGTAATAGAACTGAAAAACAAAAGAGAGTAAAGCCAATTTCAACAAGTCGATCTTGACCATTATTGCACAAACACCTCAATTTTCAGCATCCCGTATCCCTCATTACATTACAGTATTGCTTGCGAGAAACGTTAAACATGTGTTCGTTACACTGACTAGAACTGAAGGAGTTTAGCTTGAATATTGCCACAAATTTCGGTAAATACCTTTTAAAATTTTCATAACGGGTGACTAATCATGGGTCTATATCTGAGATCCTGAAACCGAGTCTTAGGCTTCGCAATGAAAGACCCTCAACGTCACCGTAATAAAAGAACGCATGAATCAGTTAAGGCATTGGTGACCGTTTTCATTGATCACAAAATTATTGTTTATGATTGTTATGCTCGTCCTGGCTAGACAGTAAACGAGAATTACTACTGTGAAGAGTTGCAGCGCTGGCGCGGAATTCCTCTCGTTGCAAAAGGATAGAATTCCATGCATTCAGAGTTCGGAAATTCCAACATCGAAAAGCACCTACTCATTCAGTGCACCTAATGCAGTAGCTATTTTTGGAAAGCGTAGCATCCTCCAGGTATGACAGCCCGTCTTGTGCGACGAGATCACGCAATAATTCTGGAGCTGTCGGACCTGGAGGATGCTGTGTTTTCCAAAAAAGGTGCTACGAATGGTACGCTGAATGACGAGTGCTTATCAGAACCGAAATCAAAAAAAGACGTTGAGATCCAGTGAATACGACGAGGCAGCTGCTGAGTTATTCAGAAAACGAGTTCCACGAATGCTTCTACCGACAAAAACTTAGCTGAACTAAGCATGTGGTTTCCCTATGAGACTTCTTTCCAGGAGATTGAATGCCAAATTGGTACTTGAACGATTTCTTGTATAGACACAGTTTAGATTCTTTCCATTCATACTTCAATATTTACTGTAGATAGTTCCGTCTTCTGACCACTCTGTCCAACTCATGCATTGGATTTCACAATTACGTCATTTCAGGTTCTAAAATCGTTAACTCATCGAGAAATTTAGTTCAAAACTTTTATTTGACCTACATAACAAGTGTGAGGTCACAGAAAGCTTTGATTTCAACGTTCTGTAATTTGTTGTAGCTCCTGAAACTGATACTAAGTAATCTGGTGAGCAAATACTATCAATTCGTAGTGGTGCATGCGCAATCCGCACTTGTAAACCATCTTTCCATCGCTGCGGTAGACCGGACGCTGCTGACATTCAGCTGAAAATTGACAGCTGATTCAGAGTCCGTGAAGAAACGCGGTTCCCATGGAGCTCTATGAAAAATGAGGAAATTTTTTGCGGAAAGATTAAACTCGATTTAATCATTATGCTAAAACTAATGTATCTCTATTTTCAAAGTGTTTGTGCTAAACCATTTTAATAACCCGGCTAAACTATCTGCAGACTCCAGTAAGCAGGATCATGGCGAGTAGACTTGCTTTACTTCTGGCTCTTCTGGCCATGTCGGACTGCACCTACTTATCCAGACCTGTTGTTCCTGAGGACGTCGAAATCTTCCCTACGCCTCGTGCCATTGAAGGTAACTACTTTGATTATGCCGTTGTTCCCACCTTACTTTTGAATGTATATCTTAATTAATATGTCATAGAGCAGTTCCTCCTTGAATCTTCGATTGTTTATTCATTTCTGTAGGCTAGGGAAATAATTTCTGTAAAATTATTTGAGGGTGCTACCATAGCGTGAGGTCTATCGCCATATATCCCGGTGCAGGCGTCAAATGAGATGTACAAATTAAATGTTTATTGCTACATTGAATGCATGGAAATAAGTAGTATCCATTCTAAACTAACCTCACGCTAGAGGTATATCTCACGCTATAGCAGCACCTTATTTGAGAATAGCTTGCTCCTAAGCAAATATCATTTATCTTGTTCTCAGACGGTAATAATAATGGGTGAGGTTACGACAAATTAGAGCCGGGAAGGTGAGAGATGTCATGGCATTACCATTCTATGATGTAAATAACTAACGGTGTTGCGGTGGAATGATCAGACGCAACCAACATTTAGGCAACTCAACACGATTTCCTCTTTTTACTACTTTTAAGCTCGTGAAGTTGTCGATCAAGTTAGAGTGAAATTAGCGGCTTTGATTAGTCACTGATCAAAAGCATGGGATCACACAATAATTATTCATACTAGCAGATTTTGCTCCTTAACCTTATTTCACACTGCCGTATGCTAGTTCTACAAAAACTGTACATGTATAATTCATTAGAGAAATTTCATTCTTACAGATAAGGATTTCTGGTACGCAGAGGCTCAAGATGAACTAGCGGAGAGTTTATTAAGGACAGAAAATAATAACGTCGCCAAAAATGTGATCATCTTTTTGGGAGACGGTATGAGCATGACCACCATCACGGCTTCGAGGTAAGGTTGACAGCGTGCTAGGACTAGTTCCAAGACTTCACCTCTGCAGTTCAGAAGAAAGTTCTGGTTAAGTTTGTGAATTTATGGACCGTTTAAATTGTAAGAATTTACGAAACGCTTGTTGAAAACTTCTCTAATGATATTACGATACACTAATTGAAAAATCATTTGCACTAAAGTCGATCTGAGTTCAACTCAATGATGAAAGCAAAATACGAATAATATAATTGTTTATAGCTATTTTCGACTCATTTTGACAAATTTTTAGAAAGTTTATCTCCGACCATAGTATTTTCAGATTCCTGCCCCCAAGTTAACGAGACCTGGAAATTGAAGACAAATAATTTTCAAACATGTTCATAGATCTCGAGAAAATTTGTTATGACGGGATTCCAAATTTGAATACTGAATTCGAATACAATAACATGCGAGGTACCAAATTGAAAACCAAGTCTGAGCTTCACCAATTGCTACGTTTTAATCGTCATCTTGAGCTGGTCATTAACAACAGAAGAGATAGTACAAATTATTTTTAATTACCTCAAAAAAATTAAATTCATCCAAAAGTACACCCTTGTGTACATTTGGTTAATTTAAATTTTATTTTTGTAAAACCACCTGAGGTGGCAGGGTCTATTAGCTTCATTGTATTCTAATTTTCTTGGTAAAATTTGTGGATCTTAATTACATTGTTACATTAAAGTAGTTTCATAACAGTACGACTATTTATTACACGCATTGAGCTTGATTACCCGTACAATACATCTACACACAATCAATTTCCTTGTCTAATTTTTCCCCACATCATCGATTACCGTTCATCCGTTTCCCGCCTCAAATGCATATTCAAGAATGTCTATCTTCACTGGGGCGACGATAAATAGTCGCCTAACTGCCGAGGCAATTCTAAAAGAGGCAATTCCAGTTTGTTGTGCGAAATAATAATCCAGGAAGATCTGGAAGAAAAGTTTCTGAGCGCACAGCGAAAAATGTTGAAACACTGAGAACTTTAATCGAAGATGAAGACGCGAATAGGACCAGCTTAGTAAAATAAAACTTACAAATTAACTCTTCTTCTTACCTATAATACCAATATTCTTTCCCTGTCCTGTCTGGGAAAAAGATTATAGCAATTTAGAAAGGTATACATTTTTAACAATTACTCTGTACACAAGATATCATACATATAACATATAATACTAATAGTATTCAAGGTTAAATGTGAATACATGCAAGAGCATATATTAATAAGAGTGTGTGCTGAACCTCAATAAGGTACAGATTAGTACCCATTTTTTACCTAAAATTTGACTCTTGAATTAATAACAGCCTGCCGTGCCCAATCGTGCTTAAAGTCGTCTCTTTGTGGCAGCGACAATTTTACCTCTCCCATCAGCTCGGCCACAACACATGTATCTTCGGCGATGATTAGGCGTCTACACATCGTCGCCACGGTGACGATGGGCACACGTCAATATGCATGCGAGGCAGGAAAACGGAAGCATGATAATCGATATTGCATGTAAACAGTTAGGGTTAATTCGTTTCCAAAGTAACTTTGGCCCTACTTCACGGACGCTGTGGTCTTAAAGATGTGAACACAAACATTGCCAGTTTTAGATATCTTTGTATTCGCCAAACAATGCGGGTCGTTGAACTTTAGGGAGTTTGTTCATTCGATAGTAAACTACTTTTAAGAAATTAACTTCCGCATCTTAACAATATATTTCTACCGTGCACCATTTTCATTCGCAGCAAGTGTGTTTAAACTATTAAATTAGAGAGTGCATTTTTTATTTTATTATTATGTATTCATTTTAATTTTCATTTTCATTTTAAAAATCACGCTCCGATTATGTTCAATACAGCACAAAAAGGTTTGAAATGAAATTACAATTCTGCTACTAGCGATGTCTGATTCTTTTGCGCATTTTGATAAAAAACACTCGCCTAGTCTGAAACAGACTTCCTAAGCCAAGGTAGACTCCCTCAGAGTATAACTGAGTGATACCTGTGAAATATCTCAGTTATGATCAACATTAACGCAAAGAAAGTAAATATATAGAGTGTGTTGCCTAAAATCTCGAAGAATTACAATGGCTGGGTATAAGGAACTACTGATGGAATTCATGTGCCAAGCTCTAGTAACAAATCTAAAACGAAAGAAGCTTCACTGAAATGGATCGAGTGAGTACAATGACGTCTGCAATTTTTTCACCCATTTCACTGGATCACCTACGAGAGAATATCAAACGTTGATAAAATATTAACACTCTAACCTTAATTTTTAGGACTTTTTTTGCCATTTTTTTTTAATTACTGAGGAGTTCTTTGACTCAAAGCACCAATCCTTTGTTAGGATCTACAAAGGACAACAACTGGGCCAGAGCGGAGAGGAGTACCAGCTGGTGTGGGAGCACTTCCCCGACGCCGCTCTAATCAAGGTAACAAACCACGTCAGCAAGCATAGCTTCAGATGCAGACACATCCTGTGACGGCACAGTGATAACAAACCAGTGGGATTCAATGACTTATAGGAAAATCATTGGTTAGCCGTATTCATATGAATGAGGTGAACTCGCAGGGGAATTATTATTTACTGTATTATATAAAAGAGCCCGCCAAAAATTGCTTCTTCGTGCCTCCTTTCGACCTTCCAACCAGGTTGGGCAGTCTTTGTGCAGTTATATGTGAAAACTGTAGGACTCGAACTCTGAACTATCCGTTTTTCGGACTTTAGATAATAGTTCTATATAAATATTCAAATTTTCCGTACATGCATCATGGGAAAAAAATTATTTAATCATTACCTTTAAAACCCCCGCATTAGCCTTCCCCGCTGATGTACCTTGCTGTAGTTTTATTCGATTTGTTTTCAGATCTTCGTTTCTTTTCAAATTAGGATAGTTTTATCATTAACTTTTACTATTCAACTGAAGTTATTCAATCAAGGCTCAAAATGGCCTCACAATTGTAAATACAATTTTGTCAATGTCAGGGTAAAGTTAAATTTTTTCCTCTACATAGAATTCGTTGTTGGCATCATGGAAGTGAAAATAAGTGAACATTTATGCAAAAAAAACATTGTATTTGACGGTATTTAGGGCATGTGTTTAAAAACTCGAAGCATTTTCGTGTCATGGCAAAGAATTTTAGACAAATCATTGAGGGTTTTAACGATAATATTGATCTAAAATGTGCGTTGAAAAATAATTTAATAAAATGTTCTATTTTGAAAATATTCAAGCTCCATCATACTCAGTTGCAACATTTAAGTAGCGCAGAAATTTTTTTCAGAATTGGAAAACCGCAATTATTCATCTTGCCACCCCAAAAACAACCCCGAGTAGAATTAAGAAACGAATGGGCTTGACTATAAAGTGAAGCAGTGAAAGCTACTCTAAGAGAATGTTATAGTGAAAATCTATCAAGTACACAACTACGTATTTTTAAATGAGCTCCATGTAATGCGTTATATAAGCGTCATAAGTTTTATATGCGCACGATTTACATTTCAAATTTTATTTTCAGGTTTTTTAGGAAATTGTCTTATGAGTCCAAAAATTTTATTAAAATGTATTTATGAGCTAGAACCCTAAAAAATTCAGCTTAAATCTTTCGTCATTCCTCGTAATATTGGTGGGATGTACTGTCTTCGTTTCTTATTTTGAATTTAATCACGGCTTCCATAGAGATCATCTTGAATAGCTATCACGCCAGTTAAGGTCGAACTACTCGTAAGTCTGAAAAAAATTCATTATAGATGTGAAATAATTTCTGTAGGGGTGATTGCAGAATCACAAAATTCCAGATAGCACCGAAAGACATGAAATTAAGAAAGTTTTCAAAAATTCTGAATCCATCTAAAGTCATTCCCGACTTACATTCGATTTGATAATATTTAATGCTATTTTTTCGAACCGATCGATAGCTCACTTGCACCTCTAAAACTTATTTATCGCGCTCCATCAAAAGCTTTACCTCCGTTGAAGTGAAGGTCCAGAAATGACTCTGTATTTCAAACTCCTTCATTTATAATTTAAACGCAGCAAGATCCCTAAGT
This sequence comes from Platorchestia sp. MABIK, assembly GCA_014220935.1. Lineage (NCBI taxonomy): Eukaryota > Metazoa > Arthropoda > Malacostraca > Amphipoda > Talitridae > Platorchestia > Platorchestia sp. MABIK. The sequence goes on along the minus strand of JACJUY010014219.1, from coordinate 9,557 downwards.
TTGTTTCCACAGACTGCGAGTAAATACTTACCTGTTTATTGTCTTAACAACTGAAGATCATTTTGAGCTGTAATACAATTCGTTCGAATAACGCTACATAGTTGATAGTCAACAATCAAATATGGTTCATTTAAATAGATATCCAACATCGGTCCATGAAGAAAAAAATTGTGTATATTTCAAGCATTAAATTCAAATACCTCAGAAGAACTCTCGAAATTATTTCTTCGAGAGTGAAGAAATGAAATTTCCAACATCCTAACTTCTTTTCCCAGCATTGTGCTGCCACCGCATGAAGCATCGAGAGAGCCGTCGTTGGAATATGGGAGGGCTCTGGCATTTTTTTTCTCATAATTTCATCACAACTCAAAACGCATATTTTTCAGAATAATTTCCTTTAAAGAGTACAGTCAAAAATTAAAAATGTACCATGTCTGGCGAAAGTAGGTCGATGTCAAACAAGAGAAGTGTTTTAGACAACGTGGGAGTGGATCTGGTGGGGAGAACGACTAGGCGCATCGTCGGCGCATTTAGTCGTCTGTCGTCGTAAGACTAAATCTTCAGTTAAAATTGTACGAACTGATTTTGAGCTTTTTCCTTCTCATTCAATAATCTCTTCGACGGCTAAATGAGTCTTCTATCTCAATTCGAAGAACATTCGCAATAAATTCTTTGTTTCTGCTGGTGGATGACCTGTCAGATCAGAGTTCTCCCTTGACCAGGATTTCTCTGTATGACGCGGTTCCACCACTTCTACATGTGTGATTTTGATAACTATGTAGCCAAAGGCTTTCTGAATTTTTTGGATAGTTTGCGTTTGCATATCACTGAGCTGGGGAAGAACTTTGTGCAGTGAGAACAATATTCCGACGAGTGTGAGCTCTATGTTTGTACACTAGCCTCACAGTGGGGATCTGGTGAGCACCTCAGCAGTCAAATTTCTATCAAAGCGCAATATGCGTCAGACAATCGCCCCGTATGTAAATTACGAGTACTAAATTGTTTTTTTTCTATGGGAAAGGTTGGGTATTTTCCGAATGGAATTCTCATACTCGGCGAATTCAGAATTGGAACCCTCTTCACTCAAATTTGGAGCACTGTTGTAGAATATCAAATAAACCAAGTTCATGACATCAATATCATCAGCATGGATAAAAATGTATCTGTTGAATTTCACTCATAGACGTACGATGTTGACAAGCAAGTAGCAGACAGCGCATCAACCGCCACGGCTTACCTTTGCGGGGTCAAGACGAATTTCTACACAACTGGTAAGTCAATTTCCTTCCCTTCATTAAACTACTGAACATTTCTTAAAATGAATTTTATTCGCCAAAGGACTCTTGAAAATACTGTATGTGTCAAGTTACATATTGGAAGTTATGTCAATCTTTAAATGTGCTGTCATGTTCTGGACATCTAGCTGAGTTACATTAATTATGGTTTTCCATTAACACCATTCATGAAAGGTCAACGTATGGTAATGAGTGATAATATCTCAGATAGATATAAAAGTTTTTGTTTAATTTATCCACAAAGCATAATGTTTTAGCCTTTATGATGGAACCTTCTCCTCAAAGCACTATATACGAATACTAAAATATCATTAAGTATGGAAAGAAGGCATCAGAGATGTTTTTCAGTTATTTACTGAAAGACTTTACTATTTTGACACATTAACTCAGACTTATCAAGCAACACCTTGATTCAGTTTCGTCTAAACTAACAGTCTTCTCATGCTAGTAGTTAGATTTCTCTTATAATAGATGAGCTAACTGAAAATTTCAATTGTTTAAGTTAACTTCGAGCGCACCCTTCAAAATGAGAATGTTTTTGAGGAAGAAGAGTCATACGCCAATTTCTATAGTTTGGGTCACTGCAAATACCAGAATCGCCATGTAATGCTGCTTCTCCAAACCCTTACTGGCAACTGCGTGAGGATTTATTTCAAGTATTTATATTTTTTTTAAAGATACCCTGTCTTCATTGTGATAATTCTTGAATTTCAATAGTATAGTTGATACGTGCAGGTATTGACGCCACAGCGACGCTCGAAGACTGCAGCTCTGTCACGGAAGAGAACAAAATTTCTTCAGTGGCAGAGTGGGCTCTAACGGCCGGCAAAAGAGCAGGTGAGCCAATAAATGAACACATTCATTAACGAACAAAACATACATGCAACAAACTGAAATTGTGTGCGAATCACTGTCTAACCTTTGGGACATTGATCTCAGTAACAAAATATCAACTGTAAAGAATTGAAAATTTACAAAAATTAACGATGTAGAGCCTACAGAGAATGGTTAAGCCAAGGTTTCTATTCTCGGGAGTCAAAACAATTATTCAACGTTTTGTATTGCAATTGGGAAGCTCAGTTTCATCGATGACAAAAATTATTACACATAAATGTGTTTCTGGGTATTATTTAGAAAATTTAGTTGGAGAATAGAAAAGTTGAACCCGTTGTTTAGAAAACATAGCATATTTTTAATCCGATAAAACAAGAAAAAACTCACGAACACATTTCTTTAACTTTCATTAGAATTCCTTTGATACGGTACGCTTCCCTTTTTGCTTCAATGGAGGGGTCTAGTTAGGTTTAAATTTTAAGAGAAATATTGTAACAGTTTTTTATTGCAAATCAAGTAAGAGACAGCTAGTAGCAATTAAGCTTTTCGAAAACGTGCTTAAAATTTTAAAATAGCTGTGAGGTCAAGGTTACATTTCAAGTAACAATTTTTTAACAGTGAAATTGCTGCACAGAGCGTTGTGATCACAATCCCAAAATTGGAACTAATTTTTTCCTCGACTCGAAATTTCGCTTTACATATTGGAATAAGTTGTCGGACGGAAAACTTGAGACAAAGAGCAAAAACAAAAATGAGAACGTTGATGATTGCTTCTGTACTCTGGCTTCATTTTTTAATCTCTGGTATTTTTTACTGTCATACGTGAATGTGTCTTCAAAGTCTCTTTTTGATCTTATATTTTGAATCACGAACTATTTTTTTAATGTTCAGTGATCAACGTAATTATTAGCACGGACTATTTAAAATATATGCAATTGTTTATTACAGCACATAATGCTGGCAAAATGACTCGAACCATTTGGAATTTTACTTTTGATGCACCAGAAAACTGAAAGAACGAATGGTTAATTGAAAAAATGTTGCATATTTTAGTTGCAAAGAAAAATTTGAAAATTATCATTGCGACATTATGGCTCTAACTCTTTAGAAGGATATTGCATGTTATTTGAAAGCAAAAACTTGACGTGATCTTGACGAATAATTTTCCTGCAGTACAGTTCATAACTTCAACGTTAAATTCTTCCATTCCACTTGATAGAACTTTTCGAGTGGTTCGAAATTCGACCGGTATCCTCTTCATTAAATTTAACATTTAATGTTCATGTAAATTCTTATTTGACTGAGATCTAGACTTTGTGATGGCTAATCTAATACGTTAATTATGAGTTCAACATTTTCAGCTAATTTAAAACTATACTTGGGGTCATGGCCGTGTACAAAGCTCAAACGGCATCCCTCTTTTGCAAATTCTTTCGTGATGTTTTCAAAATTTCAACTTATTCTTCCTATTTCATAATTCTACCTTAGGAAGTCTTCCAAGTCTACCGAACGCCATAAACTTCTGTAAAGTTTCAAGCTCCTCACTACTTACATCATTGTTGTAATGATGATCTTTCAAAAATGTGCCTTCACCAGGCTGGCAAAGCGACTTTGAGATGTTCTAATGACCAAAGAGTTCAGGTAGAATCTCATCTTACCATAAAACTTACTTTTAGCATACAAATCATTTTTCTATGTGACGTTTTTCCTAGAGTCCTTGTTTTGAGATGCATTAGTTACAGAAACGACGTTTATTTGCGACATGTTTTCAAACGTCCCCTATTCAGGGCCTTACCAACTGTCTAGCATTACAGTGATGTTGGGGTCGTCAGTTAATTAACGCACCCAAAATGTCCTTAGTTGAGACCCGAGGTTTGCTCTTAGCATAGTAGACCATTTTCGCTCTTTTTTTCTCAGATGAAATTTATTTTTCATCCACGTTTAGCTTCGCTATAATATTTCTAGCTTCATTTCTGATTCGTATGATGTGTTATTTTTCCTTTGGAATTCATTTATGTCCTCTCAAAAATGACTGTCAACACCGAATTGGTGACTTTTTGAACCGGTGACATTCTTTTTGAGAAATTCACTGAAGTTTCCATTTTCATTTTGAAACACCCATAAAACAATTGATCCCATCAGGTTTCAGGTAAAATCTGATGGCTCTTTATATTGGCAAAATTGAAAGAAAAGACAATGTGCCAATATCTCTACCACAGTATATTTTCCATTTTGATTTCAAATTTCGAAAAAGTATACAATGGCCTTCAAACTTCAAAGGATTATTGCTCATTTGTGACTACACTTCACGCATGAACATTAAACCATTGACATTTGTAAAACTCCAAGTACTTATTTGCTTGAGCATGCAGTGCCGTGTATAATTACGATGATCACTGTATTTGCCCTTTTTAATATTTTGGCACATATAACGAATTTATAGTGATTTCTTTAACAATTTCAGTTTCCAGATATGTAGTAAAATTTTGTACATTCGAACATTAAATGTTAAAATAGCCTGTCTAAAATTTTCTAACATCATTCAAAAACCATTTTTTTAGGTAAAAAGTACTCGTTGTAGAATTGATTATTCAGGATAATTGCAATCCTTTTCTACATCCTTGTCAAATCAGTTGCCGAGCTTGAGATCAGCATGATAAACTCTTTCTCTCGACTCTTTTCAATCAAAACTTCAACGTTTCACTTTAGATTTGCTCATCAAGATAACTTGCATGTCTCCACACAGCAGTCACACATTCACTGAAACCTAATAAGTGAAGCGAAAACAAAAATCACAGTAAAATTTATTTTTCAAATATGTACAGGTTTCGTAACCAGTACGCGGGTGACCCACGCGACTCCAGCAGCTCTGTACGCGCATTCGGCGTCTCGGGAGTGGGAGTGCGACGGGGAAATGCCAGCGAGTGTGAGCCTACTGTGTCCGGAAACCAAGGATATTGGCAGACAGTTGGTCGAGGATTATCCGGGAGTGGATTTCAATGTGAGAGCTTCCGTTTCCTCACGAGTTTTTCCCTTTTCGACAGGTCGAGTCAATCTGAAATCAGAAAAACGTCTCCAAAAATTTAGCTAGGAAATGTTCACTATTCATAGCAAGTGTAATGAACATTTCTTCAGTACTTCAGTAGTGTCCATTATTTCATATACCTATTATTTAATATAGCATATAACATATATAATATTTTCTGTTAGATACACATCTAAAGCTTTTTTAAACTATTTAATCAATTATGGCCTACGTATAATTTAGTTTTTACCAAATGGTTAACTTATATTGAATTCTCAAACGCACGCGTCTCAAATTGACGAGATAGATGCTAGTGAAAGCAATTGATTTCGGTAAACGAATGCATTCCTTGCCTCAATTTAAACCAGGTAAATATCTTCACCAAGCTACAAGAAAATTTTTCATGCAGTTTGTTAAATATTTAACATTGCTATTTTAGAATACATTTTACTCAGCCACAAAACTCTGCGCAGATAGAGTAAAAAATTTCGTGGTTGTAAATTCACAATAATTACGATTTACCTCCCTTAGATAACGTAATGTTTAGCAGTATACACTGAATAAGACAAGTACTTTTTGTCGTACACAACACAACCTTGATTCAGAGGAATAAATATAATTTTTAAGTTTGGGAAAATGTTCTTCATTCAAATTATCACTATTGCGGATCGCTTCAATTTACACCCGTAAGAATATTTGTATGAGATAGGCTGTGAAAGTTATCAATGATTTGCCACATGTTGTTATTAGGGAAACATTTTAGTTCGAGAATCTTTTCTGTCTACAAAATGTGTTCTCTTTTGAGAACTAGGAAATTTTTTCTTTAAGTCAATATGAGGAAATTTTACCAGCATCATTAAGGAAATGCAAAGCTAAATGTGAAGAAACCTTACACTCGGAATATTCATCCGGCGCTACGGCATAGGTAACGAACGAACTCTTTTGAGACAAATTTACAAATAAAAAATAGTGTAAAAAGAGTATTTGAGTGTAAATGAGTTGCATAAATTTTCGCTTAATATAATGTTTTTCGTTGTTCACTGAGCATCTTCATCATGCAATTCTCGAAGTCAATAAGTTTGCACAGAATTTGAAACTCGCAGTCGATTGAATGTTCACATCGTAAAATGAAGTAATTACCTATGTTTCTAATACTTGTAATCTATCTAAGAGGGGAAAAATGCCGAAGGATCTGCCGAAGCAGTTGCAATTTTTTCACGTGCAGATTCAGCTAAAGAGAAAACTGATAAGGCTAAATGACAAACTTCCTGTTTTATTTCTTAGTTTAACAAGTATACTGATTTATTTGTTTTTTAAATGAACTTCATGTATTGAAGATTACAGAAAAAATTATCTTTTGATGCAGGTAATCATGGGAGGAGGCTACTCTTGCTTGACTCGTAACGTGACCGTGACTCCCGAAGATCCTTTGGACTCTGGGTATGGATGTCTTCGTTCAGACGACTTGAACCTCTTCGACCAGTGGAAGGTAAAAGCATTGAACTTTCAATCACAAAATCGTGGTATAGATCTTCTATTCACATGAATTTATTTTCTTCAATGCTAGGAAGTGAGCAATTAGTGAGTGCCATTCATTACAGATTAACTGTGGTGGATTAATTTTCATGTCTCGTGATGCAACCGACAGAGTTTAAGAAAACTGTGGGATTTTGGGAAGTTTCGTGCGTTGAATTTGCGTGGGCAATGATTTAAATTTTCATAAAATCTTACTTGAATATTTCAACGTCTTGCTCAATCAAGAGCTCATTTTATTGATTAGGACAATATACAGTATACTCATATTAGGATGACAAGGCAGAGACTAACGTACCAGCACCCTCAGTGTTGGAAAATATTTAACATGGTTTAGAAAGCATTCGTGTTTATTTTTGCATCCTTAAAACCATCAGATTCGAATCCTTGACCAAAACTCAGAAGACTAACAATAGAACGGCTAGTGCCTGAGTACAACGAGAAAAAGAGCCGAGTGCCTCGCAGCAAGAAAAAAGGCCAGGGCCTGAGAGCATTAGAACAGCTTTATCCTCCGCTTGGAGATCTCTATAATAAATCTTCGTTGTATTTATGGAAGAAGATAAGCTGTGAAAGTTTGCACAGCCTCATAGAACGTACAGTCATATGAAAACCCAAAATCTTCTTAATAAGTTAAAAACGATGCAACTTATTACTGAGTACAGATATATTTTTTATTGAAATCATGAGCTACACTTAAATTTTTTATTAACCCATTTGATCCCACTGTTCTCAATCGAGTACACTTGTAAAAATTTTTACCGCGCATTCCTTATTGCGCACACTGTTGCCAAATTGTACTCAGTAATAGTTAGCGGGTCAGTGCACAACTGGAAGTGATTGGGGTTGGATTAAGTTTTTGTGTGTTCTGTGAAATTGTCCTCAAAGTTGTTGTTTTTTCACATTTCGTTGCGTCTTCGTTCTCTTTGACTTATCATGATTATATTAGAAATGTGTAAAGGATCAGCAAATCAATAACATGAGCTTCTAAAAGCATATAAGTGTATAAATCAACGCCATAAATGAACGAATTGTGCAATAAATATTTCTTAAGGTTTTTTGAGCTTGTTTATGACTGTACTCAAATGAGTACTGTGGGCTCATATGGGTGCAACTACCACCGAGTTTGTAGATGTATGTAAAAATGATTACAGGGTGGAAAGCTTTAGTGGACTACTTACAATGGATTTCCTATGTAAGTAGTCCACTAAACCTTTCCACCCTTCAGTTGTACTTCTTCACGCCCAATGTGTATCTCAGCCAGTTTAACAAGAATGCAAATATTTTGATTCTAAATCTCACAGTTTTTTACCTTTTTAAAGGTCTAGCGTCTATCTTTGCTATTTAAAAATGAATGCTGATATTTTTATTCGAAATCTAACAGTTTTCTACCAAGAGCCATTGCAAAATTGGCGGGTAGTGCAAGAAAGGGCACTTGGACGATTATCGCGTTACCTCCAGATCGCATTGATGAACAAACTGATGAGGAGGAATTGGATGAAGATAATTTAGCCTCTGACAAAATTCCTACAGAAGTTGCAGGCCCAATTGAAATTGAATGTGAGAGCGATAATGATGACGACGTCCCATTGGTGAATCCACCGGCTAAAAGAAAACGGTCGTCAAACACTGTATTGAAATGGAAAAAAATGACTCCTTGTTGCGACATTCCTAGCACAGCGAGTGCAGAAGAACGAAAAGCTGAAGCAGTTGACACTTTTTCTAATAAAAATCCCGTGCAAATTTTTGAGAGCATTTTCGAGGATAGTGTGCTGGAGCTAATTCTTTCGCAAACAAAGTTATTTGCTCAACAGAAAAATGATCAGAAGTTCACGATATCTTCAGATGAGCTGAAAATGTTCTTTGGTATTCTGTACCTGAGTGGATATAATTGCTTAGCCAGAGAAAGGTTGTATTGGTCTCTTGATGAAGATGTGGGTGTCAAGGGCATCTCTTCATGCATGTCACAAAACAGGTTCCCAGAAATAAAGAAGTACATCCACTTCGCAGATAATTCATCGATTAATCAGTCAGACCGAATGTACAAACTACGTCCTCTGATGGAGCTTTTGAATTTCAAGTTTCGACAGTGGGGCATTTTTCACAAAGACCTGAGTATTGATGAGGCTATGGTGAAATATTTTGGTTGGCATCCCACAAAGCAATTTATGCGTGGAAAACCCATAAGGTTTGGCTGCAAGAATTGGGTGCTCTGTAGTTCCAATGGCTATTGCTACGTTTTTGACACATATTGTGGCTCCAATCACCAAATACCTATGGGTTCAGAAAGAATGCCTTTGGGCAGTAAGGTTGTGTTACAATTATTGTTGAGTTATGTATCGCATCCCAGCGACCATACAGTGTTCTTCGACAACTTTTTCACTAGTTACGACCTTCTGGTAAACCTAAAATGACAACGCTTCAAAGCTATGGGAACCCTGCTTGAAAATCGCGCTGGTAGGCCTCCTCTTCCTTCCAGCAAAGACTTGAAGAAGAAACCAAGAGGCTATTTTGACAAACGATTCGAAACGGAAAAATCAATACTAGTAGCTAAAAGGGTAGATAACAGTGTAGTAATCATTGACACAAATTATGTCGTGATTGACCCTCTAGATGTTGGGAAAAGATGGTGTGCTTCCGAGAAGAAGAAAGTTTCCGTTTCTAGGCCTCGTGTCCGTTTCTAGTCCTCCTATAATTCTGGAATAGGAGGGGTCGAGGTACTTCACCAATCGGTAAATAATTACAGGATTACAATCCGAGGAAAAAAATTGTCGTCGGTACTGTTCACACACATGCTGAATGTGACGATGGTAAATGCGTGGAACATTCACAGAACTGTAAGTGCCAACCCTATGGACTTGCTGTGCTCTGTT